>MVGT01004232.1:194346-230326 GCA_002174775.1 Macleaya cordata | reverse complement strand
TTTTTCTTAAAATTAATTCTTTCTTGATTAGTTAATTCATAATATTAATTAGTGTGTTTTTGTTCCACTCCTCGTGGGATCGACCTGTATTTGCCGATATCTACACCATAGATACTGTGCACTTGCAGTTATTATTAAATAGTGCTTTTCAAGCCTATCAATATCCTCACTGGAAATGTGCCCTTGGCCATGTCGGTGGGGTGTTCCAAATGGGGGTATCCAATAGCACTCTTAACTAAAAAAATTCAGACTTCAGTTTACGCTAAGAGAAAGCATCTAGCCAATGCGTTTTAAATGTTTTGTCCTTACTATTAAATGTTTGGGTAATTCCTACATGACCCGCTTATTCTTACATCACATTTACATCTGTCTGTAGAGCACATGGAGATCTCTTATTATTTTGGGTCAGAGTTGCTTCTCTTATAGGTTCTACTGATTTTGAGATTTTGGTTTAAGTCTGACCCAAACCCGAGCTCGACCAACACCAGGCCCAACTAAGCACCAGGCCCAACTAAGCCTTGCCCAGTTCAAGCCTATCGTGATTGTGATCCCTAGCCCGAGATGTAATTGTACTTTCTTTGTATCCATACATAATATTCGTCTCTACTCTACTATTTTAATGCGACTTCACATCGATTCAAAATTAGCCGATTGAAATCATATTGCAAGTCATTGCGTGACTTTTTTGAACATAAGTAGTGCAACAATTCTGAAGTAACAAACCATCACTAGGGTTTATATGTATCTAGAAACACCATCAATTTTCAGTTCAAAAAGTTCATTTTTTGTGTTATGTGCACATAACATAGTCCAATAAATTAGGAGTTAGTTTTAGCTGTCAAAATAATTTTATTAGTTTTAGATTTAAAATTGGGGTTTATCGATGTTGAGTTGTAATTACGATCAGGTTGGATTAAATGGGTCAGATGGTCTAACGTGGGTTTATTTATGGGTAGTTTTAGGTTGTTGCTATTTTTTAGATAATGACTATTTTATAGGCATTTAGTTGTTGTGGGTTGTTGTTAAGTTGTACGCGGGAATTGGTTCTTGTTGTTCTTAAACTCTATTTAAAGAGTTGGTAATAATTAAACTGGGGGGAATGAAATTGATTTGGAGTTAAAACACTGTTTGGAGGTTGGTGACCCTCGAAGTGACCATTTGGAGGCCCAGTATCCTTGTTTATCTTTTATTTTAGTACCAGTTACATTTTAGGCACGTAACAGTTTGCCTATTATAACTCACACAGTGATGGAAACATTTGAGGGACAATCAAGCACACACCCATGATGATCTAACAACAAGACTCGTTTTCCCTTTCTGATCCAAAAACAGATGATCTATGACAATGCCTTTGTTTAGACCTAACCAAAGCATAAGATGGTATGGAGGCAGATTTACTTAAACATATTTTAGGTTATGGAAAATGTAAAAAAAGTCCTTAAAAAAAAAGTCATTGTGATTTTTACAAAACCCCTTTAGGTTACAAACTATAACAGATAAATTGCAAAAGATTACTAACACAAAACAAATCATTTGTGCAAAACCCATATCATATATTGTTTGTAAATATATAACAGAGGTGAAAATTTTCTCAAAGAGTATATAAGAAAATTAATGGTGTTAATTTGGTGTTCTTAAGTCAGACTATAACAAAATTAACCAAACTTAATATCACACACTAGTTAGTAGAATTATACAGGCTATGCTTCTAGTATATCTTCTTCTGTATTACAGTGCCCTCTTTGGATGTTGGTCGCGAAGCAAAGCTTCGAATCTTGCTCGGGTGGTAGTCGGAAGCACCACAGCTGCACTGCATCTGATTTAGGTTTCATCTTCAAACTTTTAACCATCTTATTCCAGTTTCTAGCCAATACGTACTTACTGAGACTTCCCCAAATTCTCAAGTCAATATCAAAATGTTCACCGCTTGTATCGACTACCAAAACGTTCAGTCCCTTACTGTCGTCCGTCGAATTCACAAGTTTTTCCTTCTCCTCAGCTGTCAAAAATTCCTCCAATGTGTCTCCACAAGGTGGGATAAATAGCCTACCAAGTTTTGGATTCGTATCGCTAGTGGTCAGCGCCTTCACAGCAACCCACACAGGGGTTGTGCCCCCAAGATCAGTAATGGCTTGTTGCAATTCAATAGGCATCCCTCCTGGTGGTGGCGGCTGCGGTGGTAGTGGTTCTCTCTCCGTTTTCATTTTCTTTTTCCCCTTAATCAGCTGTTTGTGCTCTTCTTCTGTATTGATTGTCATATTTTGCCGCTTCTTTGTCCGCTGTTCTTGCACCATGTTATCATTCGTCCCCATCATTCTGTTCATCATTGTCATAAAAGGATCAGTTCTCTTATTGGTGACGTGGTGACCCCAATTTAGTAAGGGGACTGAAGCCTTGTAACATGTAGACGAAGACCTCCGAAATGAGGATTCGGTCATTAGAGGGGAGTCAGGGGACCAATTTGCTTCCCTGGATGAAGAACAGCCCTGCTGTTGTGCTCTGCTAGTCAGGGAGGGTTCATCATCAGCTGCAACATCAACTACTTTCTTGCCTTTTCTAGCTTCATTGTTCATCATTCTTTTTGCAAGTTCTTCCATCTCCTTCTTGACCCAATATCGTACACCTATCTTACAATCAAAACCTTCCATCTTAAACTGGAGAATCATCTTCTCCCTGTAATCGTTATCGTAGTAGCCGTCGTCCACGCTGTTACCCATTTTTCTTCTGTTCTGGTTAGAACAAAAAAATAAAAATTAAAGATAAACTCAGATAGTGTGAGAGAAAGAGCATCAGGAAAAACAAAATGAACTTCTTGAATCATAAAACTTGAGATGAAGCCAAATTCAAAAATAAATCTTTTAATTCAGAAAAAAAAAAACCCTACTTCTTTTAAGAACTACTTGAACTTCCTACAATACTAATTCTACAAAACCCAGATTCCAACTTGAAGAAATGCTTCACTAAATCTGCTTGGTTTCTATTTAATGGTATATTAATTATCTTTATTTGCCTTTCTAATCAGTCTTTAACGGCTATAAAAGATGAAAAGTCTGGTTTAATTAATAACCCATATATCAAAGAACAATGTTGAACTGAAAAAGAACTTAAAATAGAAGACAAATTCAAAAACAGGATTCCTAAACATCAATCAGAACAAAAACAAGAATACTAATGTAAGATTAATTAAGAACAATCAGAACTTGCAAAAAATTTGAATTATAGCAGCAGAAAGAAAGAATGAAAGAAGGCCTTGTTCATGTGGGTTTTAATTTCTAAAACTGAAAAATCAAATCAATCAAAATGTAGTTCTTGAGATATATTGAATACCCAAATCAACCAATCAAAAAGAAAAACAAAACCCAGATGGAGAGATAAATAAAAAAAAAAAAACCCAAATGGGAAAAACAAAGCAATTAACGATTCTGGAAGAAAATTTTCTTTCAAGTGAAAACCTTATTAATTGAAACAAATACTAATCAATAGATTTAAGAAAATACCTATTTGATCGAATGTTTCACAGTAGAAAGCTTGAATGCAAAACCCACGACCTGAAAGTGATTAGAACGAAAAATTCTTCTTCTTCTACTACTTTCTGTTCTTCTTGGTTTTGATCTTCTTGGGTAGAACCAGAAAGACTAGAAATTAAAATGTGCTTATGGGTGTAAAAATAGAGAGAGACCAGTGATATTTATAGAATAGAAATTTAGAAACAATTTGAATTAATAACTTGATGAACAATTAAAAGTTTCTAATTTTGCAGAAATGGGATTCGGATTTTCTTCCGGTTTCTAAAACCGAGTTCTTCCTGGAACTTTTGTTTCTAATTTTCTTTCCTTTTTCTGAAGCTCTTTAATTTGTGTTTTAAAAACTTTCTAATTTGGAGTTAAATAAATAAGCATTTAATTAGTCGACGAACTAATTAGTTCAAATTGAACTCCGTAGTCCGTACTTTGCTAACAGTATACTTTCTATTTTTCAGGCTCAATCTTATTAACTTTGCTTTAGACCATTTTTCTTTTTTTTTTTGGAAATCTTTAGGTCAAATTTTGTCAGGGAATTTTTAAGGGAGATTTTAAGGGCGCCTACCGAAAACTTGTTTGCAGGCTTGGATGGGAGCACCCGCACTAAACTCATTTGGTGTCGTCTGGCAAGCCCCATTTTTTGTTGGTCCTCACCTAGTTTGGTTAAACAATTTTGAGAAACCCAAAATCCCTCTAAAAGACTAAAACCCATACGTTTGGATTATGTTCATTTGGGTTTGCTAGAGAGAGAAAAAGAAAGAAGCAGAAAACCTTCAACCCATTCAAAAGCAAGATGAAGGAAGCTGAGATCTTTTTTCTAAAACTCTGATTTTCACAAAGAATATTAAAGTGTTGGAAAAAGTAGGGTCTACATTAAATTGTGCAGCAGAAATAAATAACTATTTTCCCTTCACAGGATCACATGAGGATGCATGAATTAAAACAATAACTTGAAGATCAGATACATACCGTTTAAACGCTTGCATGTAATCCCAGATCTTCCTCCCATATTCCGGATCAGTCGTCGAAAACTCGAAAAGATATAGCAACTGTATTTTGACCATAACTCTCTAAGGGTTGATCCGATTCGCCTATATGACATATGCATTTTGTAGAAAATAAATAGTAAATCTCTAATTCTGCTCCGAAGTGCCTCAAACTCGATTTTAAATTCCGACGGGAATATACTACGAATTTTGGGTTTCTAAAACCATAAACTTCATAACTTGAATTCTAAATTGGGAGAGAGTTTTAGATACACAAGTTAGGGTGAGCTATCTTATGAATCCTATCTCTATTTATAGAGAAAGACTCTCTTCCCATATCTTTAGCTCTAAGTTAGGTCCATATGGGCCCCACTTACTTAAGCTTTTGATTTATTACTTTGAGGTTCATATATTTCATATAATTCTCAAATAATAAATCTAATTGCAGTTAAGTCCACTAAATAACTGCAACTGAATATTATTCAGAAGCCCTTCACTCGTTATACCAGCAAATAGTCCCTCCACTTAACTGATATTCGTAATATACTCCAAGAAAACATTAACTATTAATGTCAGCACCTTTTGAGTTATTATATCTTAGTCCTTGCCTGCCATATCGGACCATAATAATTATTCTAATAATCCAATAAACATTTTATAGGATCACTGCGCAGTCTAGAATAATTAATACTCTTGATTAGGCTCTTAAGGGAATATTATTTCGGTGTGGATTCCTTATTGACACAAAGTAATCCCACTAAGTGATTTCGACCATCCAACCTACCTAGAATATTGGATCACGTTTGCATTGTCTGACCTCACTGTTTAGTAAATCAAAGTGAGTAGAAACCAATTTGTAGGGGATACTCTGCTCTCAGAATTTAGGACATTTGCAATCAGCAAGTTTTACAGAATCTTTTTATATGCTGACAATAAAAGTATTATATCTGTACTGTTCAGTGTATTCCTAATACACCAACACACTGACTTAGAGTCGCCACTCCGATGATGGAGATACATCACCCTATAATATAGAAGTCTAGTATGTTATAGTCTTATCAGATAAATTATTCAGCTTCATCACTGACTATGAACTATAGAAGAATATGAGGAACCAGTAAATTACATCTCTCCATGTGTGAATACTTCATACAAATAATTTACTTACAACATCATCTTGTGAACAACATTTAATCCATCATATGGATAAAGTAATAATAATATCATGCTCATTAATAAATATAATTTATCAATGTTATCAATTTAAATTATTTTAGGACATAAACTCCAACAATCTCCCACTTGCACTAAAAGAATTTAATGTCACACTAACTACTTATCTTATTAGAATAAGATTCGTATGTGACACATATTTCCATTAGAATCGATGGGTTTATGAACCTATTTAAATGTGAATAAAAATTAAATAATTTATTTTATTTAATTTGAAAAGTTGTGACTTAAGAATTTTCTAAATCCATATGAAGGGTTGTGACTATTAAGGACTTGGTGTCTCTACCAACGGTCATTGTGGCTCCCTTAAGGGTCACAATTAAATCTATAAATACCCCACTTGGATTCTCATTTAGAATGATCGAAAAAATCCATTTATGCATTGGCATATTGCTGCATTTTATTTTTCTTCTAGAGAGAGTTCATAACAATTATTGGTTCGCCGCTTCTTGGAGTTTTGAAGTGCTGCTATTTTAAGAAGGTAAGATCGTTGTATCCTAGGAGAATTTTCGTCGTTGTAGATCGTTCAGCACCTGTGCGGGGCGAATATTGTCTTAAGGACAAAGTATCTAATACTTGCCTCGATCATTTCAGATAATTTTTCTTTTCTGCATTTGCACTTGGTTTTATTTATTTAATTGATTGCGGATTTGCATCGTAATTTCGTCATAATTTCTAACAATTTCATCAGCATGAAACCTGTATCTGTAAGTATTCTCATCAGCATGAGAATCAAAACTACCAAGCAGAACTTCAGTGTAGAGGTTTTGCTAAGTTTCTCACAAATACAACCTTGGTTAACTATCTTGCCTAAATAAAGTCTTTAACATCCGTGGTAGACACTCTTCCACTCGATGATATCCACCAAAACATTCAGAAATAGAATTTTCAGAATCTGAATCTGACACAAAGTCAGAATTAATTCAACTAATGATAACACTAATATGTAGACTATTTTGTAACTTCGAGTCCAACTAAGATTATCTAAGTCATGTTTTACAGCTTTCTAAATCTCAGTACCAAAACTCGACAAATGCTAGCTCACTAAGCCTACCTGTAAGACTAATATATGATTTTTGTCCCTTGCACTTTATGACTTCCTTTATCAATGTCTATATGATAAAGATTCTAAAAGAGTAATACCACAGAAATATTTTCTATGGAATCTGCATTCCTAACAAAATCAGTATATTATTGACCCTTACAGTTTTATGAGATAGACTAATACTCTAGTTAGCTGATCTAGTAAAGCTTGATTACTAGAATGAAAAAATTTCTCAAAAAGTCATTTTACATTAACGTTCATTAAATAACCAAACCTTAATAACATTTCATGTATCATTATAAATGATCATTATGTCATTATTATATAGCTCTAGAAACACAATCACTTACCATCCGCATTTTATACATAGCCCATCCATATTTAATTAAAATTAACTAACTTGATTCGGTACCGAACCTAACCCAACATTGGGCAGAAAATTTTTCAACCCAACCTAACCCAAGCGGATTACATCGGGTTGATTGGGTTACTTCGAGTTGTATAAAAAATAATCATAAGGTGGCTTAGAATTTTGTAATTATAAGTTAAAATAAACTCCCTTTTCTTCTCAAAAGAAAAGACTGATGATATTAAGCATCCTAGCAAACACTATGAGCCATCCTAATTTTTAATATAAAATAATAATTTTTTTATTTTTTAAAAATATACCCCACTAAAAGCACACTCCACCCCTACCACCCATTTCTACACTCCATTGCCCAGGCCATTCCACAACTCAGATATTTATTTAAAAAAAAAGTTTACCCTCCCCCACCCCCAAATCCACCACACCACCTTCATCTCTACCGCCAACCCCCAAATCCACCAACTCCACTGTCACACCTTAACTCTACCACCACCTGATGACTCTTCTTTTAGTAATCTAGGTTCTTCAGGTTGTGGTTAGATCTTTGTGGTGATTCGGGCCTTATAAATTACGATTTTGAAAGCCTGGTTGCATATTTGGTTGGAATGTGATTCCTTGCTTGTAGTTTTAGCTATGTAGAACTCTTTTTCTATCCCTTGGTGTTTGCGGAATCATTGGAGCAATTGCATTCATCAGCTCAGCTCCCCAGAATTTAAGATTCTCTCACATATTTCGTGAAGGTAATGCTTGTGCAGATGCTCTGGCTAATCTGCGGGCTTCTATAGATAGCTTTGTTTGGTGGAATTCAACTCCCTCTTTTTTGTTGCCACAGGTTGGTAGAGATTGGACTGAGTTTCCTAACTATCATTTTGGATAAGGTGTTTTCTTAGTGCATTTTAATGTTCTTGCATCTCATGATTTTTATTTTATTTTCAAACGCCTTTTATAGGTTTGTTTTGAGGTAAGGCTTTCTACGTCCCCCTTCATTAGTTGTAATTATTTTTGCAGTTTAATAAATTTTTCTCCGTCCGTGGAGATTCACCAAAAAAAAATAATCTATAAACACACATAATAACAGATACACTACAACGATTTTGCAAATTTTGTAGTACATTTTATTAGTATCTATAACTTTTTTAAAATGTTACAGATGCGTAATATGTTTTAAGAGTTTTGAAAGTTCGTGAAGTGGTACTAATTAGGAACAATATAGAGAGCTTTTCAAACATTAGAGAACTCTTATATTTGCTTATAACATTAATTAAAAATAATAATTACAATGATAAATAACGTATTCCTGTTGCATACAATTTATATATTTTTTGTGTTTCAAAACCGTTATTAAATTACTTCCGTAATATTTCAATACTATTACAAAAAATCCGGCATATCTCAATCTGTAACAATTTTAATATGTTACAAATTAAATGAATATTACAAATTTATTTTTTTGTTCTTGTGATATAACATAGAGTAAGAGAACTTTTATTGCGTTAAAAACGTCAAGACGTTGGACGTTTTATTGGTGGATTGAACGGGTGAAAAATGGGAGCTAGAATTGAAGAGTTATGTTGGGGAGAGCAAGAAGACAATGTACGCGCTGGCAAAGAATTAGAAGGGCCTTGTAAAATTACACAACCTTGAGGCAGGCGCGCCAGTGAAGATATGGTTGTTTTGCTATACAAACAACACAAAAATAGGAATGGCAATGGATGTTCGTAGATCAGATGAAGCCATGAAGGTTATTAGTGGCTGACACCAATGCTTCTAAGAATCACAAATGTAATCCTCCTCTTGTAGTGTTAAACCAATTGAAATCACAATAGATGTCAACTTATGAGGGTAAAATCGACCAAGTACAAACTCAAATATCTGGTACTACGAACCTCGGAACTTCAAGATGCCTTACTGATATAAAGGGTTATTTCATTATCAATAACTATGGTGGAAGAGTGTCAAGAAGGTTTAGTTCACTGTCAATAACTGCAATATTCTGGAAGAGTCGATTGTGTAAGAGAGAAATATACATGTGAAGACTGTCTAGTCTAGGGCTTGCCAATGTAAGATAGGTTTCTTCTTTTGGCTAGCCACCCAAAAGAAGATTATAACTCGGGACAATCTGAAGACTCAAGGCTGGTGCATGCCAAACATGTGTTATTTATGTGAGCATGACGAGGAGTTGGTCACCCATCTTCTTCCTTGTTGTATTTTTTCTACTGAAGTTTGGAACTACTAACGCAAATGGGTTAAATAATTAGGTAAAGATGTTTGTAATGAGTTTTGGAGATATCCAAGGATTGATTTTGTTTGATCAGGAACTTTAAAAGAGTTAAGATCCATGTACACAAGCTTTTGAGTCTCACGTACAAGGAGATAATCAAAAGCAGATTTTTGATAAAGATGTTCTCATCACCATATAAATCATCCTAACCAATAATCTGATAAGAACCGATTTGGTTCTTATCTAGAGGCCAACACAAATAACCCAAAATAACACATAATAACCAATGTAACTTAATTCTTCTTCTTGTTATTCAATTAATCACTGAATGAGTTATTTATAATAGCTACAATACTTGCTCACTAACAAAAGAGAATACTTATCCTACTAAAAATAGCAATCCTATAAATAGAAATTTATAATAATAAAGCTTATTTAAAATATAAATAGTATTCTCTCTAAAATAATTTATACTGTAATATTCTTAAAATAATAATTAACTAATATAAATCACTTTTATCTGATGTATTGATGTTCTACCACGTGCAAATATTCGTCACGCCTCAACAAGAGTCCCATTAGTCAACAATCGTATGTGGTGGAGCTGTCAAACACGGCTGAGCATCTAATTTGGTAGATCCGACGGCTCGAATGGACCAATGGCCATAGTAGGTCCAACTAGATAGGGACCACATTATATGATCCTATCACAATCAACATATTCTAAAACTTCTAACCAACTAATTTTTCAGTTGAAAATTAATAGTAAAATGGATCACTTAATCATTCTTACATTTACAACAAATTTGAGGGGGTTAGAGTTTTAGAATGATATGAAAGCATGCTTATTATATTTAAAAAGGATGAGTCTAATTGAGTTGAAGAATACTGTCCTTGATGGATTCTTCTTCTACTCAAATTGGAGCTGTCTTCTCTCTCTATATGGCCTTGGTGTCTTTATTCTTTGAGTCATCCAACCACAAGTCTACAAAAGGTGAAGGCAAATCTGTATCTATTATAATATACTATAGGAGAAGTCTTTCTCTGACACGTGTCTCTCTCTCAAGTATTCTCCTTAAATCATGCCACGTGTTATTCTCTGCTAAAATTTATTTCTATATAAAAAACTTAAAAAATATTTTTTACTCTAAAAATTCTCTCATTAAAATTTTATAGTAATTATAATCCTAAAGCAACTAAATTTTCTTAAAAGTTTATAGTAATTAAAAGTCTAATGCAACTAAATTTTCTAATTATCTAAGAAAAATATATTTTTTATTTTTTATAAAGAAAAACCTGGCGTGCTTTGCACGGGGTATGTAGGCTGTAATATACTAGATAAGGGATCAAATACTCCCATTCAAGAATGCCCAATATGTGCCCTATTATATAGAGGAGGAGGATTGAATGGCTAACTTCCGGTGACAATGATCTCCTCACCACATAGATCATTATATCCAAAAATCACTGAGTTCTAAAACTTCTAGCCTTAAATTATCTCATCAAAATCATAAAATTTTACGTTTTTATAAGATTCAATTTTAGTATAAATTTGCAACTAATTTTTTATGTGGTTAGAATTTTTAGAATTTGATAGTTTTTGGATATGATGAAGTACAAGGTGAGGATAAAATTCTTACCAAAAATCAGTCTTTAGATCCTTTCTATGTGGGACCCACTTGAATGGGATTTAGTGGGGTATTGTGGATGAGGAATTTGATCCCTTCTCAATATACTATAGGAAAAACTTTTTTCACTTCCAAGTAATTACCTCTGTATAGTGTCACGTGTCACTCTCTCCTATCTCTTATTCTTTCCAAATAGTTTTACTAAAATAAAAATTCTATCTCTATTTCTAAATTATTATTTTGTAAATAGGACCCTATATAAATGATAACAAAAACTAATAAACTAATTTCTATTTTAGATTAAAAAGTTAATAAAAAGAATTTAATTTTTTGAAAATAATACCAAAACAAATTTCTTTCTTAAATTCAAAAAGCCCATGCTTTGCACGGGCTTATGAAGGCTTGTTTGATCAGAAGGCCCAATCCACACCCAACTACAGTGGCACTATTTGACGTGAGGAATACATGGGTTTGATATTAGTGTCCAACACGAGAGAGTCCTGTCCTGTCAATAGACTCACGTCTGAAAAGGGCAAAACAATTCAAACGTCAAGCTCATTTCATCAACGGAAACAAACACAAACAAGTCGGATTCTCTCTCACTCCAGAGAGAGAAAGAGAGAGAAAGCCGAAACCCTAGATTAATATCTCATTGTTCATTCATCCTACAGTTCATTATTAGACGCGAATTGAAGGTACATTTCTACATATGCTATCTCTAGGAAATTGTTTTTTTGTTTGGTTGAGAAATGATGATTATTGCCTTCAAACCCTAGATCCATTGGTTATTTTCTAGGATAGTTGGATTTCTTACTTATACTCTGTTAGATCTGTAAATGAAATGTGAATATGTGCATTTCAGTAAATGTGATTTTGATTCCCTCTTTTATTTTCGTTGAACAGTGAAATATTATGAGGAATTTAATTCATCAGCTTTAATTACAGATCCTCTTGAAGAATTCTTAGGATGAAGTATTGTTCTTATAATCATGAAAGTTGTATTCTCACCACAATGTGGATTCCTCGCCTGGGGTTTCTTCCTTTTGCCTTCTTTATCATGAAATGCTTGTAGGGATGATTGTTAGGTGCATTTACTAGTTTTTATTTTTATTTTCCTTTGTTTCGATATAGGTTTTGGATATTTATTCACTAAATGAAAATTGAACTCTCCAATTTTTTTATTTTTTTAATTGATAAAGAAAAGGGATTTTTTAGTACCCAATTTACTAGGTTTGGATATTTGTGTATAGGATGATTGGAAGTTAGGTCTCTTTGCGAGTTCATTGTTTGAGAAATGCTGAGCATAGACGCCAAATATTTTATTTTTCTTCGCAAAATGGCTTGCAGAGTTGCAGCTCAAAGCTTCTCTGCTCCTTAGGCTTCTTTTAGTTGGTTCTGCATTACAAGGAACTACCCAAGGGGTTAAGAGACTTTAGTAGCTTGAAATATAAGATGGTCCATCATCTCTTCATTCATACAGCCATACAGGGCATGCTAAATGTGTTTTTATCAAATTAATGTTGGGTAGTTCAGTGCTTAAAATTTGGAATGTATGGAATATACCAACTGCCAATAAGAGTTTGAGGTGCTTGTGGATAAATATTTGCTTTTCCACAATTTTGAATGCTTGAAGTAGTTAACGGACTGATTTTTTAAGTAAAATCATCCTATCTTTCTTAGTAAATTTTTATGATGTCTATTAAAATTACATTTGGAACATTTTATCGCCTTGATGGTATATGCAGCTCTAAGTTATGTTGCTGGCCATTGCAAGCCATAAAGCTTAAAAAAGCTTGGGGATTTTAGATAGGTTTTTATGTGGTATGTGATGCTTCTCATTAATTCGTAATGGAGGCATGTAGTTGATTTTGACCAGCAAAAAGCTGAATAAGAGAACCACATGTGGTATGTTGTAAACTCTTTTGCTACGGTGAAGGCATTAGAGCACTGATAATTAGATAAAATTACTTGCCACATCAATATTGCTGGCTATTTCTTAGCACAAAGAATGTTGAAAGCTAAACTTTTAATGATCCACAAAATGGAGTTCTTATGACCAGTTAAGTTGTTGATTGTATTTTTTTTTTTTTATGTAGTTTGAAGTTTACTAAATGCTTTTCATGAAGATGAAGATTTCAGGAAATGGGTTCTGCCCTATTAAGGGGATTAAAACATGGGTATGATCAGCATAAACTGGGCCTGATGCTTTTGTGGAATTAATAAAAAGTAAAAACGAAAAAGGATAAAATTTGTTTGTTCGCGCCTCTGGGGGTGAACTCTTGTGTAATAGGTTTTGCCCAAAACATGAAAAGAAAAAGACATGGGTTCGACCAGAGGACTTGACTGAAGAGTTATCATGCTGTATTCGCATGTGAAACGGATTTGACCGAATTAGAATAAAATAGAACAAAAAGAAGAAATGTATTGGTTCTGGGCTGAGGTCTCATGTAAATGGTTTTACACTGAACCGTGATAAGAAAGAAAAAAATGGCATGTGTTAGGGTTGTACTGAAGATAATTCTTCTGTTCCGCCCTGCATAAAGCTATTGGAAAAAAAAGGTGGTTGTCATGCTTCACATAATACATCCAACAATACATGTGTGTCTTAAGACAGTTTTATCATTTTCAGTACATCATTTTGCCCTCTTTAGATCCAAGCAGGATTTTTAACACAATGTAAGAAATATCTTAAGGAGAGCAATGAGTGATTTCTGTTGCTCATCCTGATAATTGATGTTTCTCAAATGTTGCATTTCATATTGAGTATCATTTTTGCCTTGGATACTGAGGTCTATTGACTTTTAGTTAAGGGTTTCTCCTTCTGCTCTGCTGCAGATTCCCTTTGGAAGATATTAGGAAGTCAGGAAAGCGGAACAGAAGGTGTAATGGCCTCTGAGAGGGAAATATTTGGCCTTGCGGGTCCCTTCAACCTCTCTGCTATTGATTGGTAAAATGTTTTACCGATGCTTTTGTGCTTTCTATTATCAGAAAAATATGATGTTGCAAATGCTGAAGGGTACCGACATTTTGTGTTTAAAAATTAACCAAGTTGGTGGTTGTAACTTGCCGTGCTTGTACTGTCTCATTCTTTTTTTGTTAAATCAGAAATAAATGGTTTCCTCCACTTGGTTTCAAACAATACGACCATGGTTGTTTGATATCACAATGGTCGAACTTCGGAAAAAGAAAATGAAACTGGTTACAATAGTTAAGGATCAGCTTATTCCATTCCAGGTGAACTGTAAAATAGCCGGTCTTTCTCTTATGCATGTGTACCATGTTTTGATGGTAAACCTTTGTAACTGCCCATCCTTGTGTTTATTATGTTTCTACGTTGCATTATCAAGTAGATATAAATAATTTTTTCAGGAAAAATACATACCACCAAAGATCTGTTGCAGCCAGCTTGGTTCAGGCTGTCTACGTTCTAGAGCGGGACCGCCAAGCGAATCGCCAAGGGCCCCAAGCTCTTGCTTCCCCTTGGTGGGAGTTCTTCCATTTTCAGTTACTCAAAACACTTGTGGATGATGTTGATTCCTCCATTTTTGGCGCTATCTATGAATTCAAACCACCAGCTAGTGACTGCATCCACTTGACACAGGGTGCGCCAAGATATGTGATCGCCTTCCGAGGCACCATCACCAAAGGAGATTCCTTCTCACAGGACCTCAAATTGGACATTGATTTCATACGAAATGGACTTCACCAGACCTCTCGGTCTGAACTTGCAATACAAGCTGTTCGTAATGTGGTTGCTGCTTCTGGAGATCTGAATATCTGGTTAACTGGCCATTCTTTGGGGTCTGCAATGGCATTGCTTGCTGGAAAGAACATGGCTAGGACGGGTATTTTTCTTGAAGCTTTTCTCTTTAATCCGCCCTACTTATCTGCCCCGATTGAAAGAATTAAGGATAAGAAATTGAAACATGGGATCCGCATCGCTGGTAGCTTGATCACAGCAGGACTCACTATAGCCATGAAACGCCACCACAATAATCCTCGGTCTGAGAATCCCTTTTTTGCTTTGTCCCCATGGGTTCCTTTTCTGTTTGTGAATCCAGCTGATCATATCTGCTCAGAATATATTGGGTATTTTGAGCACAGGAAAAAGATGGAGGAGATTGGAGCAGCAGGCATTGAGAGGCTGGCAACCCAGAATTCAGTAGCAGGTCTATTCTTTAATGCAACTGGCAGGGAATCAGAACCATTGCATCTTCTTCCTTCGGCGAATCTGACTGTTAATCAAAGCCCCTCTCAGGATTTCAAACAGGCCCATGGAATTCACCAGTGGTGGAACCCGGATTTGCAATTGGAATCTACGCTATACCAATACAGATAGTGTATCAGGTGATTTTGTGATTCCTCTTTTCCCTCTTTTTGTTTTTTTACAAACTTTGAGTTTAGTTGATGTGTTTTATAGAAACAACCAAGGGTGAAAGTTAACAAACAACGTTCAAAATGAATGTCATGCATATACAGAATCACATCAGTTCCTCCAGACTTTTCAATTGGGCAATAGGTCAATAGTGATGGGAAGATTCTTTTGATCAACAAAACTCTATTAACAACTATTTATTACTGTTGCATCTTCGCAGGGTTACCATCTAGTATTGATTCAGTGAAAGTGGTCAGAATCAAATGCCTCTTTGAGTTAGCGTGTTTCAGAGTAAATTTGTTCATTGGAAAGGTAAAAACAATGAAGAACAGCTTCCTGTTTCTTGTATACAGCTCGAGCACATGTGAGGGACCCAACCCCTGTTTAGAGTTTCTTCTCTGACAAGTCAAGCTGCGTTTGAAGTTTGTAACCTGTCACTCTAGCAATTCCTGCAGATATTATTTAGCAAATGGGATTGTGTTTGGGGGTTAGATGTGTAACAGAAATCTATGTCATCCCATGTTGTGTATATGATTTTAAACTTGGATTCAGCCCTTCGGATAATCTATTATCATCATCATCATTATCAGAGCCTTAATGCAACTATTTGAGCTCAGCTGAATGAATCTTGGGATTTCTAATCCAAAGTTGTATTATGTTATTTGATTATAGAAACAATTATACAATATGGGGCTCTAATTTTGTTTTGTTAATCTTGTTTAAATGTTTTGGAGTAATAAACAAGTGGGGTTGTTGGCGGTGGGTTATTTTTCTAGATTCTTTTTGCTATGACCTTTTAGTTAGAAAGGTAAGCTTCCCCATCAAAAGAAACCTCTGCTAATGTAAAGTTCTTGAAGTCCCTTTCCTCAATAAATTTATGAACAGATCAATGACTTTAGGTGGGAGAGGGGGGAGTGGGGACAAGACTCTTTGGACTACTTTATCAAGAGAACTCTTAAAAGAGATCACATAAAGGCCTCCTTTACAATTTGATGTTTTGTCAGCTTCAACTGATGCCCCTCTCTCATCAAAGCCTCCTCTACATTTTTTTTTTTTTTTCTGTTTCTCTACTTTTTCCAAATAACTATTAGAGGAGATTACTTTATAGTCTCCTCTACTACTATGTTCTTTAATTTGGGATTTTGCTATTTGAACACTGATTTGAGTGTTACCAATGGTAACAATAGACTATACGGCTCGCATGGTTACACTTTAAGAGTTGAAATTTTGTTCTCACAAAAAAAAGCAGCCAATTCTAAAATTTGTAACCCAATCAAAAGTTTTGACTCTTTTTTTCACTATTAATTTTCAATTAACTTACGACCAATTTTTTATAGGGTTAAAAGTTTTAGAATGCGTTGATTTTTTGTGAGGACGATCTGCATAGTGAGTAGAATAACTTCATGAAATTTTAGCTCTTGAAATGTAACTATATGGACCCCATTCTAAAAATCATTCAGATAACACCGTTGGTAACACCATCGAAACCGATATTCCTTTAATTTGACACCAAATAGTATCAATCACTATTTATTAGAAAAATGATTTTTGGACCAACGGTGTGCCCAATTTGTGACCCAACCGGCACCACATAATCTACTGTATTTTAAGACTTTGAATGATTTAATGAATTAAAAACTATCTATTTCTTCATATCCAACGACTTTTCATGCTAGAAACACATAAAAGAAGACATAAGGTGACTTCACAAATTAATTATTTTAAAAAGGTAGAATCAAAAGATGAGATGGAATGGTTGGCTTGTATTTGATAGTGAACATTGTTATTTTTTAAGTATACTGTAATACCGGAGCACTAATAAATAATTTGTATATAACACTGATGTAAACACAGCACTAATATAACAGTACGAAACTGTTATTACTGTTCTCAAAACAATATATATATATAACAGTACGAAACTGATATATATAAAGAATAAATCAGAAAAATAGAGGGTTAGAGGAAGAAAAACAATTATAGACCGAGGCTAGAACAAATCTATGTCCTTAAGATAATTAGCGCCCCACACGGATGTTGATGGAGAAATGGTGTTTGTCTCCCAGGACTTCAACGATCTTACCTTCTTGTTATTGCATCACTTCAATATACAGGAAGCTACGAACCAAATAATGTAGAGTTTTCTCTCTCACAGACTTATACAGACACTAACACTTGATGCGAAAATTGAATGAATAATGCACTCTGGACAACTATTTATAGAAGACATGGTGACTGTACGAAGAGCCACAAAGTCTGTTCATAAGCACCCATTCGCCCAAACAAATGTATTTGAATGAACAGACTCAATACACCCCAAAAAACCTGTTAGAAATAAACCCAAAAAAAAATGTAGGCATAGCTCTGAGTGACCAGACCAAAGCAAACTTGGGTCGGTCGGTTGAGCGGCGCGCGCGTGTGTGTGTGGTTTTGCTTAGGTCTTCCCCCTTTCACAAAAGTGGGTGCCCCTTGGGGCCCAAACCCAAACGCCAACCAAGGTATATAAGAGGCTCTTAAGGTTCTCACACTTTTCTAATGTGGGACTATTCTTTTTATACAAGATTTGTCCCATTTCCAACAAGGTTATAAAAGGTTCAATTTCTCATTCATCCGAAATCGGTTTTGAGCAAATAAATATTCTACGAACAACTCTTCGACGAGAGGAACGCAACCCAATGACTTATTTTCACAAATCAGATGCAGGTCCCACTCAAAATTATGCTTAAACATTGCTGGTTAGAATTGTCAAAACTGAATTTTTCCAACAATTACAGTCTTGAAGACAGTAAGATATTTCTAGTTTCTAGTCATCTCTTCAGCCAACTTTGAGGCCCCCAAATACAAAACTATGACGAATTAGCAGCAGTACTAAATAAACAAAAAAAATGATGTAAAAAAAACCCTTCAATTTCACAGCTTATATTCTTATTCTTATAGGTCAAAGTTAGTTCATGCCAGGAAGGATGAGAACGACCAATGACAACCACCCACACCACATGTCGGTTTTATGAGCTTGTTTCGTTATTGATTGGGACTCTAGTAAAATTTTACTAGCCGACCAATCCTTTTATGATCCCATTTAAAAGGGTATGTATGTTGTATTTTATTTTGTTTTAATTATCTCATCAAAATGATATAGTAATCTAGATGTAAATTTTGTCTATGTAGAGAACAATGTTTTACAGAATAATTCTGATTAAAAAAAGAATAATGTTTTACAGGTCTAGCTATGAAATATTGGAGCAGTACATAATCTGCATAACTGCATTGATCTCATAATTTTCGGTGACACCTAGTTTAGGGGTGTCACAGATCGGATCTCAAAGATTCCAGATTCGATCCTCCTAATTTGAAGGTTGTTTCAGATCTTACCGGTTCTGTTAGGAATTTCAGAGAAATTGATTCAATCGCATATGCACAATCTACGAGACGAATCAAATATGCAAAACAAGAACGAAAGAACGAGAAACAAACAAACCACACACAACACAAGATTTACGTGGTTCGGCAAGATTGCCTACATCCACGGACGATGATGATCCTTTCCACTATATGAAAATAACGAAGAAACAGTTACAAGACACTCACCTTTAATGGCAGCCCTCGCTCCACAAGAGAAAACCTCACAACCCCTTTCAAGAGATCTCACACTCTCAATGTTGTATTCTGAATACTTTAAGCTAAGGCCCTACTCCTATATTTATAGCCTCCAATAGGTATCCCAATCCTAGAAGGAAATGGAATCCTAACTACATATGAAAAAGGAAACCCACCTAAAAATAGCAGTTCCCCAAAACAAGAGAAAAGAAGTTTCTAAAACCTTGTAGGACTCTTATTTAGAGTCTTACTAAATATCGACAAATTAACAGGTTCCAATTCCGGAACATCAATTGGTGGTTTCAAATTCGGTACCGCTTGGATCCCGGGTACCCGATACCTTTTTTTTCTTTTTTCCTTTTTTTCACATGAAAATTATTTGTATTTTGTATTTTCGTATTCTATTCAATCATAAAATTCTTTTTATTATGAAATTTGTTGTATAATAGTATTTTCTTTTTTAAATTAAAAAAGTTAAAAACTTGTTATAAAATAGTAGATTAAACTATAAAATTATAAAATTTATACGAAACTGGGTACCCGTTGGGTGGATCTGAAATTAATTGGATCCACAAAAAAAGATTTCAGAACCGCAATAAACGGTTCCGGTACCGGTTCAGTTCTGAGTATTTTGGTACCCATTGATACTCCTACATAGCTAGGATGCTAGGAGTATTTATTTTAATGGCAGTTTCAATTAATTTGGCGGTGTAAGATTAGGTCTCTTCATCTTCATTCTGAAGATTGAGGTAAGTAGGTAAGTTTAGTGGGATTCCTATACCATCAGATCCATCCAACTTTTTAGTAGCGGGTGGATTTTTAAAGGAGCGATGAAGCAATAACCAGTGCAATAAAATAACGAGTCATGGCGAACATTTGCCCAAATTTGAAATTAAACTTGACAATGGTTTCTTGATCCCCACGGTCATCAGCAGGAAAATCAACAGTTGATCGCCCAAATTCGATGGTCTTTTGATATCCACATCATCAGACCATCCCACACCATAAAAGGTTTGGCTTTTTCGAAAGTTTACTTACAAAGAGAGAGAGAGAGAGAGAAACATCTTTCTGTGACATTAAGTGGAATTTTGTTGACATAGTTAAAGGATTCCACCCTTTTTACTACTATTCGGCCACCATTCTTAAACTCATGAATCCAATGTTTTTAGAGTTCCCACTAAACTTGGCATGTCTGTTGGAGTAGTAAAGTTGTTGGGTGATGGTACTAAGGACCTGGGTTCAAACTCTCTTACATGTAAATCCACTGATAAAAAAAAAAATTCCCTAAGAAGGATCGAAGTATTTAAACACAATCACACAATCAAAGCAACATCCAACGCAACAGCTAATGTCTCTACAACAGGTTTTGCGTAGAGGCCTAGATTGTAAATGTTTCGAGGTGTCCCTATTGAGGTTCACAACCACTAATCTATTGTGATTGTGCACTCCCAAGATCGACAAATAGATCTGATGTAATATAACTACAACAGAAACAAAAATAACGCGAAGGAAAAACAAAGGACACAAAGCATACAAAGATTTGCCTAGTTCGACAAGATTGCCTACGTCTATGGGCAAAAGTGATACAATATCTTAATGTAATATAATTATAGTATAAAATACATACCATATAGCACCATTCAAACTACTCCTATAACAAATCTTTATGGAGCATTCAATTGAGTCTCAACTTAGGTACCCTCTTCAACTGATCACCAACTTGGTTCCCTCTTCAATAGACTCTTATTGCTCTCAATCGAGCCTCCAATGAGTCTAACATCGGCACGATCTCCTTGGACTCACCCTCTCAATCAAAAAGATGATACAAACTCACCATCAAAGAAACCAATGGCTACTCATTCTCTCATACAATTGAGCAACCCAATAGCAGCCCCAAAGGGCTGCAAGTTTCAATCTCTCTTTCAAGATCGAACTTTCTTCGATGCATCCCCGCAGATTTTTCGCATTTCCTCCAAAATATAGAAACAACTTCTACTGATAAAGATAATCTTCCATCTGCATCTTTCGGAATCTATAATTCCAAACGTTGAACTTCATGTTCTAAAGCTTCACATCGTCTGCCATCGCTTCCACTTGAACCAAAACCTGATACCAGTTGTTAGGAATCCTAGACCTAGCAAATAAAATATAATGACGAAGGAAGAGAAATTCACACACAATACTTTCGAGGAAAAACTCACAATTGAGAAAACCTCTCAAACTGCACAAATCCATTATAATAAAAAAAAAATCGTAGTACAATTCTCAGCACTAGATAGAATACATCAGACTAGCCAGAATCCATAAAACACACCATATAGAGGTGTATTTATAGCCTCTATAAGTATTGGAGTCGAAACATATGTAGAAATCCTAATTCTACAAGGAAACATGAAACCTTCTAAACAAGAGGTTTCCAAACATCATTGGGGTCCATGCACTTGCTTCCTTGGACTCGCGGGAGTGCAAAATCATCGCGGACATCACACAAACATTATACGACCACTAAACACCAAGAAACACATGAAATGGCAAAGACCGGGAAAACTGGCCACGAGAGTCCAAAATCATCACGGACATCACACAAACTGGCCCAAAATCATCACGAACTTTTAACCCCATTAAAAGTTGACTCTTTTCCTCACCGTTAATTTTCGATCAACTTCCGATCCACTTTTGAAGAGGTTAGAAGCTTTAGAACGTGATAATTTTTTATGAGGATGATCTGCATGGTGAAAAGATCAACCTTACCAAATATCAGCTATTGGATTGTATCCAAGTGGATCACAAATGCTTAGTGTTTCGATGTATACAAAAACTTCCATATAACAAAAAAAAACCTTTTAAAAAATGGGGCGACAAAGGGAGTGTCGTCCCCTCACCCTATTTGTGGTCGCCCCCAAAATTTGCCAATTTGGCCTTTGTACTGCCCGTCCCTACAATAGTCATTTGAGGGTTGAATAACCAAATTCCAAGGGTTACCATAGTACATACCCTTAGGAACTCCACCGTCTTCAGTAAGGCCAGCCAACCGCGTTAAAATGGACCTTTTGTTTTTCTCAGCTGTTCTTGATAAGGTACTCAAACTGTAGGATAGTGAAATGTAAATTGAGTCCACACGGTGATTAGTTGTTGGGAATGGGATGTAATTGATGATTTTGATGATGATATTGATTTTTTTTTTTCGTGTATTATATGACCCCACACGCTCAAAGTCACTAACTAAATGACAAGTGTGATGTATCTAGTGGTGATACCCCACCATGTTCTTTGTTGGAAGATATACTTATCATTATTATTAAGTTGATCTTATTTATCTTCTAATTAATTATCCTTTTACACATGGCTCATCCCTTTCAAAAAAAAAAAAAAACATGGCTCATGCTTTCCAAGTCAAAACTTTGGTCATTTTGCCATTGTTTCCTCAAAATAAAAAAGTTACCAAAATATCTATCAACTTCAATTTTGATCATGCATTTACTATCGAAATCAAATTTAGGTACTATTATAAAATAAAATTAGGTCTCCATACCATTTTCGTAAGAATCATGCTATCCCACGCACCAGAATAGAGTAAAAATTGTGCACAGTATTTTAACTTTTAAGACAATAGGATAAAGAAATAAAATTGAGGGAGTTATCGAATTTAGTTGTTTTAACTTTTAACCCTGTAGTTACTCCCAAAATCTATCTCAATTCCGCATTCTCTTTCTAAATCCTACTGTTTTAAAAGACTACGTACGATTTCATATTGCTACTACTACTCCCTTTAAAGGCATCAAATCCAGTCTTTCATTTTAAATAGGTGTTTCCGATTTGCTTAATTTTGGGACTTCAATGGGTACCTATTTACTTCTATTTGCTTAATTTTGCTCCACATATCCGAGCACCAAAGTCGAACTGAAAATTTTTTGGACTTCAATGGGTACGATCGGAAAAATTTTCAGAGAAAGAGAAGTGAGAGAGAGAGAGAGGGGCAAGCCAGAAAGGGGGAGAGTGATGGCTCCAGACCATCTACTCCCATCGGTGATGGGGGAGGGGAGAGAAAGATGAAGGTTAGTTGGGTAATGAAGGGCAAAAATAGAATTTTAAAAAATCAGGGTAGTTTTTTTAAGCAACTTCAAAAAGCAAGGTTTATAGAGAGTTGTTTTAAGTTCAAGGTAGTAAATGCAATTGATGTGCAACTTTGGAGTCCATAAGGTAAAAGACTCTAAAAATAAAATTAGGTCTCCATACCATTTTTGTAAGAATCATGCTATCCCACACACCAAAACAGGGTAAAAATTGTGCACAGTATTTTAGCTTTTAAGACAATAGGATAAAGAAATAAAATTAAGGGAGCTATCGGATTTAAGTGTTTTAACTTTTAACCCTGTAGTTACTCCCAAAATCTATCTCAATTCTGCATTCTCTTTCTAAATCCTACTGTTTTAAAAGACTACGTACGATTTCATATTGCGTACTATATTAGCACGATTTCTTTTTTCCTTTTTTCTTTAAACAATTGTACGCTTTTTTTTTTAATGAGGAAATAAATATAAAAAAAAAAAAAAAATTGTCCCCTTTATGGATCAAATACTAATTTAAATACGACCAATTTCTACACCCTAAAACATTGAAGTCTCTAAAAAACCTACTTTTCCTAGCATGACTTGACTTGTTTTGAGTTTGGATTAGTATCCTTTTTCTTTGTTTTAAAATCAGTAAAAAAAATTTAAAATAAAAAATAAAAAAATAACTAGCTGAAAGTACGTGTACAGTGTACATATAGTCAATCAGCCGATTCCGAGTTAGCTCACCACCCACGTCAGATGGAAACCCCACCCACGTGAGAAGGAATAAGAGAAAGAAAGCTACAAAAGAGAAAAAAAAAAAAAAATCAAAACTTTCTTCTTTGAGAGAAAGGGACTATAAAAGGTCGGTGCAAGAATCTAAAGAAAAAGTCGGAACATCAAACACCCACTCCAAGTGCGATATCATAGGTGGGGTCGTGGGGGGACCATTGGCATGGTGGGTCCCACCCCCTTGGTATTATACTATCATCGTCTTGACTCTAATTTGCATGCCCATGCCTGATGCCCTGGACAGGGAGAAATCTTAATGATGGACGGTTATAAACAATTTTATTTGATAGTTACCTTATCATCTTCAACGCGCTCTACCGACAGGTCCGACACCACCATTCAACCATGCCATCTGTTAAGGGAGAGATAAGAGAACCACAAGATGAGAGTAGTGAACGATATACAGCAGCGACAAACGAAAAAGTGGTCCCCATGTCAAATCAAATTACCTAAATACCCCTTATTTTAAGATTTAATATCTATTGTTATTTATTTTATATTGAGCCAAATTAAATTTATCCTTCAAAACTTTATTTCTAGTTAGAATTGGGTAAGAAAAAAAAAAAGTTTAGTGCCCTTCTTAAAAACCTTTTGTGATGATTTTTATTATATTTAACCGGTAAACAATATTAATACTCAATGTTGTTGCTGATCGATTTCCTGACTGATGCTGATGAAGTTGACAATTTTTCTGCGTTATTATAATCACGTTAATGGTGCTCGTTTTACACCCATTGATGTTGTTTTTCAGTGTCCATAATACATGCTCTTTCTTGCCCATCTTTGATTGTGTCTTTCATACCCTTTGCTTTTAATGTTATCAAAAAAAGAAAAATAAAAACAAAATGGAAAGGAAAGGAAAAAAAAATGGACCAAAATGACTAGTAATATAATGAGTGAATAGCTTATACTTTTTGCTGTAAATGAAAAATAAAGACTATACAATTACTTCAGAAGGACTTAACAGTCAAAGAAAAAATGACTAGGGCATCGACGGAAATTATTTTCCTCTTACGAAAATAAATAATAAAAATCGAATTTGTGTAACTTAAACCGATAGTCCCGCCACGTATGCCACACCAGTCGAAGGTAACCAAGAGGACCCATAAATGAACTTGGCCACGGTAAACTTAGCTGCCTCAACAGCTGAAGTTATGACCCGATACCCGCTCCACGTGACCCGTTGCGCAACACCCGCACCCGGACCATAATTCATGTACTCACCATAATACAGCGTATCAAGTGCAAACGTGTCATTCCATTCTAACCAGCCACGTGGATCAATATGATCTCCAATGTATGATAACATGTAAACGGTTCTAGAATACATTTTCCACGGACGGCCGAGATATGTCGGGAAGTTCGACTTCGATGCCTCGAGATCCGGGGTGGCTAAAATTTTGCAATTGTGGATTGAAATTCCTGTGTTTTGATTCGGGTCTTTTCTGTTTTGGGCCGTGATGGTGTTTTTTTGTTGGGTCATAGGTTTTCTAGCGTAGATGCTGCAGTTCTGAATCACTACCGCAGCGTTACCAAATATGAAATCGACTGTACCGTAAATATCACACTCGCGGTAAAATTGTCGTTGTGAATGTACGTATAGACTGTCTTGATATCCGATGATGTTACAGCGGTAAATAACCGAATGATCTGCTCCAACACGTAGGGCCACCGCTTGATGTTTCTCTGGGCCCGCCCAATTCTCAAATGTTATGTCACGTGCAATAAATCCATTTCCTGTCGCAGCTGTAGTAAGAAAAGAAACAAAAGAATGTTAGTTTAGTTTGTGTGTCAGTGGTGTACCATAGCAAGTACGTGTTTCAAGGAGGTAGATTTTGGTCTTAAATGGAGGTCATCCCTGTGGTCCCAACTTGCTGGTGCTGAATACAAGGATTAGTTAGTAAAACTAGAAATAAAGGAGAATCTATTTAAGTCCCCATCACTTTTCAGCTCAGCCTTACACTCTGTTTACACCCGTTTTAAAACTGTTAAAATTTTAACCTAAAAAATGGGATGGGATTAATGATAAAATGAATGATTAAAAAAATTCAAAGATTTCAATTTAGTTTTGATGGAATTAAAAGTTTTACAATCATGTGTATTTTTAGATCAAACTCACAAAAAAAAAAATCAACTTTTAAATCATAGGTGTCGACAAGGTGTAAGAAAAATGAAATGTGTAGAAAAAATGGTGGGAATGTAGAATTTTCCTGTGTTATATTTCATTCGGCTTTAAAGTAAGGCTGCCGATATATCAGCCCAACTATAGATCTGACATTACATAATGGCACACAAGCTGGCTCTATGAAACTAGCAAGTAATTTTGTTGTCAGGTCTACAGGAACGACTAGATGTTGGACTGAATTAGTAAAATGGTGGGTTGGAGTATGAAATCCCTAAAAAGGTAAAACTGTAAAAAAAGTTTTATGCAAGTCACACACAAATTTTACCAAGCACCCACATCAGGAAACTGTGGTTATTTGGGATACTGTGGTATTTTGACCAGACAAAATTATTGTTAGTTACTTGGGTGTAGCTTAATAAGGGTAAATTTGTCAAGAACTCTAAAAAAATATAGAATTACTCGAGCAAGATTTTCTTACCAAACGAAGCAGTGTGGAAAGTCGTAAGGCCATCTAACACGCTCTTGCCACCTGAAATGACTGTTTTACCCTTCCCATCTCCTATAAACATTATATTCCTCTTCTTTTTTCCCACTTTCAAATTATTCTCCTCATACCTGCAAGAGACGTAATTTCAATTAACCCCTCACAAATTCCACATTACCTCCCTAGTCCCTACATTTCCTAGAAGGTGACTTGTATTTCAGCCCAACATTCAGTACAATTCATGGTTCTTGTAGGTGCTAATTAAAATTTTATAAATTAGAAAAAATAAAAATCTATTTTGTAAGCTCATTACAAATCCTACCAAATATTTGTTATCCCTCATCAATCATCTACAAACACATGATAAATCGTGAATTTTTGCATTTGCGAATATTCACGGTGTACCAAGCAGGACCTATATTGTCAGTTTAAAATCGACAGTTGTGCGAATATTCACGGTGTACCAAGTAGGGCCTATATTGTCAGCTGTTTAAAACTGACAGTTGCTTGGCTGAACTAGTAAAAAGTTGGGCTGAATTATCAGTTCCTTCCTAGAATTTCTTTTTACATCCTAAACTAACGTTTCACGTATCAATGGGGTAAAACAGTAAAAAAGAACAGTAATATTCGGTTAATTAAGCAGTTAGCATCCCAAACAGAACAGTAACTTTATAAATAATTACCTTCCTGCCCTTATGTAAATAATCGTTCGGCGAGTACTCTTTTCAGGCACCGCTTTAATCGCCGCTGCAATCGTTTTATACGTCTTCCCGTCACTTCTGTTTCCGTTTTTTGACACCACAATATCGGCTTGTAACGCCGATATAGGTATATCCAATAACCTCCTCTCTCTTCTCGTAACCCACGTCGGAAAACCACTCTTACTCACCGGAAAACCACTCATTCCCATCAATCTCCTCCTCCGATTCTGAATCGGAATACCAGAAAAATCATCATCCCCATTCGAATCGGCAAAAATCGCCAAACTATTACTCACTAACTCACCAAGATCCTTCAACTGCTGCGACATATGATCTTTTACATACCCATTTTGCACATCTTCAAATCCTTCCGTACACGTGTCATGATTCGTAAGAGCAGCACTAAGCCACGTTATTACATCATCTGTTGACCCCACTTTCTCAGTGACGGAACTTAACGAACGTGAGAGCTGATCTACTGAATCACTCAACAGCTCCAAACAGTCCTCGTACGCTGACCGTGCACGTGTATCCATTTCTTGATTAATGATTTCTGAAGCATCCGATAAAGCTCTTCCCACGTGCGAGAGGGTCATATTGACGGTAATGTGAACAAGGTCACGTTCACCGGCGGTGAGTGAACCAGGAAAATCGAGAAGCGAGTTAACACAGAGATCAGGGTACCGAGTTTTACTGCAGGTTTTGGAAATGGCTTGGGTGGGTTGTCTCTGAACCAGAGCTTCGGATGAACCCGAAGCTTTGGCTCGGATATGAACTAGAAGAACAGCTGAGATTGCACAGGCGACTAGAAGGAAGAAAGATAGAAGAGAGAGAAGAATTAGCTTGCGCTTTTTTCTAGATGGGTTTGTGGAGGAGGGGGAGGAGGTTTGGTTCGGGATAGGTTCGGTTTGTAACGAAGCTATTGAACCAATAGACTCGGAAGATCCGAGCCTGCCATATCCCATTTTCAGAGATGCTCTGTTTTATGCTCTGTTTTAGTGAGAGAAAGAGTGGAGAAGAAAAACAAGAGAAAAAATGAAAAATTATTGCAGGAAGAAATTAAAGAGGTGTTGAATTAAGGTGGGTTTTATATGAGGGTATATATAGTGAGAATTGAGATAGCTAAAGAGAGAGAGAGAGAGAGAGAAAGAGAAGATAGAGAGAGAGAGAGAGAGAGAGGAGTAAACAGTAGTGGGTATGAAGTCCATGTCGAGAAACATTAGCTGTCTTCTACTCTGAGGCTTTAGCACTGAGAACGTAAATAAGACAGACAAATAGAAAGAGTCTTTTGTTTATAAGTAATTTTTTTGTGGTAATATTTCTATTTCTTAAAAAGAAAAAAAAAAGATTTTATTTCAAATTTATATGAAATATATAGAAGAGTATTTTCCTAAAATTCATTTAAAGTCTTCACTGTAAATTGTAATTTTGGAAATACTACTTGGACTCTACAATTTTTTTTACCCACTTCTTATTCTTACACCTCATTTACACCTATTTGTGAGATTATGTGCGGGAATGCAAATGACCTGAAGGCACAAAGTTTTTTAGAAGACCATTTTTCTCTACCCACTGCTTGTTCTTAAGCTTATTAAAAATTAGTTGAAAATTTTAACAATAAAATAATTATTAAAAAAGATTTAAATTTCAATCAATTTTTTATGAAGTTAAATGTTTTAATTATAGAATGTAATTTTTTTATATAAAGATAATCTCAATGATAAAAAAAAATTTAACCTTGAATCATTTTCATGTGAAGCCGAAAAAATAAAATTTTCGCCTACATAATTGTATTTTGTTAAATAGATTTATAAAAAAATAAATGTTGATAAAAAAAAAAATTTAAAAGAAAATTACTGTAAGTAGGAAACAGAGAGAAAAAGAGAAACCTACGACCAGAAAGAACCAAAACTCACGTAATCAACCACCAAAACAATTGTAAGCGTAGATTGACTGAATCCAAAAAGTCAGATTTATTATTATTTAATATATTATAGTCTACTTTATTACATTAATTCCCTTTTTTATAACTTTTCAAGTATAAAATTGCTCGAGAAATAAAATAAAAGTTATTATTAGCAGTGAAGGGTAGTTTAGTAATACTCGTAAGAAAAGAGCATTCACGTAAAGCGTGTAAATTCACGGATAGAGTTCAGGTAATATGCTTTCTTTCTTTTTTTTCTTTTTTTTTTATTAACATTAATTTTACTCTTGCACCTTAAAGATTGTTAGGTACATTTGACAAATTAAGTATCCGGGTAATGCTACAGGCACCTCGAATTTGCACACAAAATCATACCCAGGGTCTAATTTGGGTCTAATTTGAGTCTAATTTAGTCTAACGTAGGTCTAATTTTAGTCTAATTTGAATAAAATAATCAGAGGTATTAGCAAAGGTGCAAATCCAAGGTGCTTGTAGCATTTTCCCCTTTCTCTTTTCAAGGATATTTATATTAAATGGTGGAACTATAGTGGAGTCTGAACCACTACTTCTACATCTTGAATATGAAGTCATGTATGGTATGTTATTGGATGACATGGAACACGCATGATTTTTGAGATTATCACGTACATGTATAGCTTACTCTGATATTATAAAAAATTTGTAACTGTCTAACTCAAAACTAATTAGCAATAAGTTGAGAGGCCCAAAATCTGTACTATATATATATATATACTAGATTTTATCTTTTCATGTAAAACTATTCTTAACATGATATGGGTCTTCTCAGTCTTGCGCTGTCCATCGAATTAAACCATATGCTCCACTCATGTTGTGCGAGAGTTCGTGTCAACCCCTTTGAGTTTCATTCTTGCGAGCGTATTTATTGTATGAGCCACGTGTAGATTAATTAATTTAAAAAGAGAATCTCACACGAAATCAATTACTGTTGTTATGATTAAAAATTAACATATAGTTGAATAAATGGTCTATTATTATTAGGCAGTTCAAATTTAATTTATAATTCTTTTTTGAGAAATTAAAAATTAATTAGAAATGCCATTTTTCTGATAATATTTAAAAATGGGTACGTACAATTTTGTATCCTTTCTCATCACTTGTATTCTAGCTAATAGGTTTGTTCATATCTCCCTTGAAAGGGAAAGGCCAATAATAGAACCTAATAGCAATGAACTATATGCATATATATAGAAACCCTTGCCAAGCACAGTGGCTGATGTACATAACTCTGTTTGGGTACAATTAGTCAAGTCTCTTTCAAGTTACAATTGGGATTGACTAGGTGCACTTAACTATTAGCATCTAAAACAAATCTAAATAGAGTAAAAGCTAATGTTTATATAATTAATTTGTTTGATAATTTAGATTAGGTTAGGTCTTTTTATAAAATGAGATATATTTGATTAGGGTTAGTTATATGATCATTTTCAAAGATATTAGAATAAGTGTTTTTTGTTAATTATTTGAAAGAGGTGATATTTTGAGTTAGTAGATAAAAATTAATGTTGACAAAGCGCATCAATATTAATGGTAATACGTACTACGGTAGGGCTGTTCGAGAGGGACTGCAGTTGGCTCGATCTAGATCGAGGAGTTACAAAGTTGGTGGTGGAAAGCGATTTTCACGTTCATTTTGGAATTATTGAATTAAATAGCAGAATATCGGCCTCCCATAGGGGAGAGGGTCGGAATCAATCAACGCGCGTCACTATGAATCCTAATTAGGTTGGCAACTATGGCCCAGGTCTTTTTTCAATGATAAGACTATTGTTCAATTACAAGTATAAAAAAAAGAACGTCATAAATAAATAAATAAATAAATAAACGTTATTAATTGATAGAGAATACAACCCTAACGAACGAAGGAAAGAAGGGAGAGAGAGAAACCATGTACCATCATGCAAAAACTAGAGGATTAACCATCAGTAGTATGGAGATTATACACTCTCTCTAACATTTTTTTATTTATTTGAGGCAAACTAGATTTGAACTGTGTCGTGTAGGGAAAAGTTGTAGAAATACTGTCTTACTGACAACTGACCCCTCTGAGCCCAACATGGGCTATATATGCTTATGAACACAAGTGCTGTGTTGAATTGTACGTGCCATTAGATTATTATTTTTTCTTTTTGGCTTATAAAGCTGCAACAAATGAAAAACTAATGGTCTTAGGAGTTGACAACCCCCGGTTTGTATTAAAGACATTTAGTTCATTTGCTGACTTGGTGAAGACCTAGGGCCTTCCCAACATATAACTTTTCCTTTTGTAGATTTCCTTTCTACTAAAAGAAAGAAAAATTAAAAATAGAAAATGTTATCTTAATAAAACTAGAAAAATGTTATTATCTTAAAACAATCAATACGTACTCTAAAGTTTTATTAGGAAAAGTTTATAGTTTGTTTGGATGGAGGATTTTAAGTAGGGACTAGAGATTTGGTGGAAAACTAGTTATAATTCTAACTAGTTTTCCATCAAATCACTAGTCCCCACAAAATTTCTATTTAAAATCTCTCATCCAAATAAACCATTAATTAATACAAGCTTATGGTTCACATTACGATTAGAAGAGAAGCTATATATATATATATACAGGTTATATGTACAGGCTCATGTGGGCTTCACATGAGGTTGATCTTAAAACTGCAATTTTGTGAGAATATTCTTCTCATCATGTAGATCATATTTACAAAAAATCAGTCCTTCTAAAACTTATAGGCCCATAAAAAATTGATCGGAGGTTGATTAAAAATTAATGGTAAAAAATGAACGATTAGAAAAAGAGTCAATTTTTTATAAGCAGTCAAATTTGTTGATCTTGGAGCATAAACACCGAAAGCAGATTATTTCATCTTACTTTCTCTTCTTGATGAATTTGAAAAACTTTTTTTACAGAAAACATTAATTAATTTCTTGCATTAGACTTTTCACTAACATAATGTATACATATAGAGGCACATGTCGCAGATTTTTTTTTATTTTTTTATATTTTTGAACGGGACTATTGCTCAGGTTACATTATGTCATAGATACATGCAGTGTGCGTGTGAGAAGCACAGAGAAACCACCAAGAACATCGTCACCAACGAACGCAAGAAAGGCACCCACCAACGGACACAGAGAAACCGCTATTAACAACGTACTTATATTTATTATCAGAGTACATAGGACAAACTTAACGGCAATATCACGGCTGAGAAGTTTTGAACCCAAGACCTCCTACTACCTAAGATTTATGGGATGGATGCACAACTATTGAGCCAAAAGCTCATGTGCCATGTGGCAGATTATTGTTGCTACCAAAAAGGTCTTGTAAACATAATGTCATAGTTTATCTATACTATTATATAAATGGAATACCCCTTCGAGGTAGTTATTTCGTTGGATGACCTCACTTTTTATCAAATGCCAAAAACTACCCTTGCATTNAACTGAGATGCCATGTCATAACCAGGAATTTATGGAGAAGCGTTGGGACCCACGGAAGATAATGAGGTTTGACACTGTTACTATTTCTTAGGAGATGATTGAGCTTATCTATGTGTTGATCATCATCATAAAGAATCACATAATTTAAACTATTAATCCCAATGTTTGTTTGATTTAAAATTTTTAAAAACAATGTGATGTTTTGTAGCGTGAAATAAATTGTATAATTACGAGTTAAGAGTTAAGACAAAAAAGAATAAAGGTGCAAGTAAAAATCAAGTTCAAAGTCAGATTGAGTAATAGTAGTATTAAGTTAATGACGATCGTAACAATAAATTTTTTTACTCTTAAATGGGTTCTTTCAAATGTTGATCACAGCATGCTATACCCCCACTAGCTAGTAGGTCCACTTATAATAAACAAGCTTCTATAAGAATTCAGTTTTCTCAGAACTCTACGTATAGAACCCTTCATCCTAACTTTGGTTCAGCCTCTGGATATCGTACTATAACATAAGTCTGCAACGTACATCTGATGTAAAAAGTGATGTACAGAAGCTAATGTAGAAGCTGCTACAAGAATAGACTTGCTTCTTATGTATTATACAAGCCTTTGTAGGCCCAACTTCGCCCGGGCACCGTGTATGAAAAATTTTAATTTTTTTATTATTTTTTTTCTTTGAATTTTTTCTACTATTAGGGGCTGTTTGGTAACCATTATTTTAATTGATTATGAGGCACATAATCAATTCTGGGCCTCATAATTAATTATTGATCTTAAAATGGTGTTTGGTAAAACAAAAAGAAAATCAATTATGGAGAATGATAAACAAATTTTTCATTAAATTGAGAAACAGAAAATACTTGTTTAAATAAACAAATTTCTGTTTAAGAGAGACTCAATCTCGATCGACATCTCGAACTTGATCTATTGAAAAAAGAAGAAGAAAACATCTCTCAACTTTTCTCTGCAATAGGTACCGCCTACTCCTCTCTCCTCCCATTGCAAAGCACTTGGAGCTCCATTAATGGCTTCCGCCAAGTTCGATGGAGCTCCAATCTCCATTAATGGATTTCGTTAAGGTCTACAAACTCCATTAAAATTGACTATTTTAGAATGGATTAACGATTAATGATGTCTAGGTCTTTGATTTAAGCTTTTAAAGTGTTTTATAGAATCTGTATGGGATAATATCAATCCACATAGCTAATGAAGAAGTCTGGCTTGTTGGTGGCTTCCATTTCTGTAGCTTCTGCTACTGCAATCTCCAGATCTACTTTATCTTTGGATTTCTTCAGCAATTGAAAGAAACCAAGCAATTAATTAATGCTTAATTTCTACGACAATTAAAAGATCCAAACTGTTGTAGATTTATAATGCCCTAATTTGATGGGTGATAGTTTTCTGTGTTTCTTCGTAACTCTCACTGAATTACTAATGCTCTGTTTTCCTCAGTTGCTAATTGTACAAAGGAGCTGTATATTTTCACCCATTTATCTTTCTCTTATACATAAGTTGCACCCCAGTGGGCCCACATAGAATCCAATGGCTAATTTTTTCTGATGATAATCTCCCTAAAAGTTTTAGAACCATGTGATATTTTTGTGATGATGATCTACATGACAAGAGGATCATCTTTGCAAAAAATTAGTCCAATATCATCTCCAAGCAGGCCAACAAATGAGTGTAATCAGAGTGTGAGAATAAGTTGAGTGGACCTGTAAAAAGTTGGGTAGGAATATCAGGTCCCTTGTACTAACTAGATGGATTTCTACAAAAGTGAAAAATTGTTTGTTGTTTGTTAAAATTTTTATAGAAAACAATTCTTATAAAATGGTTTGTGTCGTAATTATTTCTGAACCTAGAAATATTTTTACTAGAAATTTTACCAGACGAGGCCGAAGAAAAGGTGTTGGTTTTCTTTAACGTGGGGTTCCATTGTAATTTTATCTCCACGACCTTCACGTGGCATATAAAATATGTGCGGTGCTAGATAGCTACGAAACATTGGTAGTACCAGATAATGGTATCTTTTTTGTCATTACTTGTAAAGAGGGGTAAAAAAACAAGTAATTATAGTATTCTTGACTAGGTAGGTAAGTTAGTTAAGATATTCCTGAAAACTGACCTCAACTTTTGTTGATTCTTAAACAACGGAAAGCATTCAGCGTGATATTCTGCCACCTTACCTATCATTCTCGTCATTCTTTTAACGAGCGGTCAAGATCTCATGATGATAACGTAGCTTTGGAAAAGCCACCGGAAAGTAGAATCAAAATAGTTAGGGAAATTCTACTTCCACCCCCACTATTCTTCACTACTCACCCAACTTATTCTTACACTTTGCTTACACCTTTTTTTTTATTCACATGGAGTTGACTCAATGACTGGTTTTTTTGTGATAATGATATCCTTACACCTAGATCATCCTCATGTGAACTAAGATCATTTTAAAACCTTTAACCTTAAAATAAATTGGTTAAAATTTGATGAAAAAATAATTAAAAGTTTTAGAATAATGCGATTTTTTGTGTGGATGATCTTTATGGTGAAGAGCGTATCCTGACAAAAAAGAAATCATTCATTAGATCGTTGTTTAAGCGGCCTCAAAGATGAGTGTAAACAAGGTGTAAAAATAAGTTGAGTGTCTAAAAAAATAGTAGGGTTGAAGTCATATAAGTACGGACACGGACACACGATACGACATGGTGGCACGCCAAATCTTAAAAAAAATAAGACATGGACACAACAAATATATAGTATTTAAATATATAATTATATACTTTTTATTTTTTAACAATTAATAAATGACTTAATAAAAAGAAATTTTGTTGTAGAGTTGGTCTATCAATATTAATGCGAAGTTATTAAAAAGTAAAAACGTAAAAATCATGGGAATGATACCTTTAGTTGTACTGTAACATTTCAAATTTGATGCTTGAAATGAATAAAAAAACAAAAATTAAGTCACTTGGCGTGTCTAAATGTGTCCGTGGTTTGTCTAAGATATATGTCATGTGAGACACAGTGTGTCATGTCGGACATGTATCTCACGCATATTTCATGTATTTCTGTGTCCGACATAGACACTCCACCCAAATCGGAGTGTCTGAATTTCCTAGATTGAATTTTTTTTTTTTTAATAGAAAGTAGGGTGGAAGTAGTTTCTTGAATTTTCCAGCTATATACTTATATCCTTCCAAAGCTTTTTTTTCTTTTTGAAAAGTCAGAAAGTATAAACAAAGTCGCATAAAAAAAAAGTATAAACAAAGGGAAAAAAAAAAGAAAAAGAAGATAGATAGAACAAAAGAACATTACATGTGCTCGTACGGACTCAAAGTTGGCAGCGATAATCCGGAATCCCTTCCCTGGCTGAAATTAATGTTATGTACATTAATTTAGAAATGTTATTTCCATATAAATGATAACACAATCTAATGTCTTATTATTAAGAGTCTTTTAT
>MVGT01004232.1:172323-194248 GCA_002174775.1 Macleaya cordata | reverse complement strand
ACAAAGGACCATTGCCTGAAATTACAATGATAAAACGAAGATACACCGCAATCGCTAGCAATGGATGTGTAAGAAGCACACAGACACTTTTAAGATCATCAAAAGAGTCGCCACCACAGACGAAGAGAAGCCTCTAACTCCCAACATAATTTATTACATGGGTCAAACCTTATAGCAATACCACGGCCTGCAAGGTTTGAACCCACAACCTCCCATGTCTTAGGAGAGTCCAAATCTTCTGTCCCCAATTTCTCTTGTCCCTCTCCGTCCCTTAGCTGATATGATGACACATGTCTTTCACTGAACCTAATTTAATTACTGATTTAACAGTGCTTGAGTTTGTTATCTTAATTAAAATTATTAGAAGTAAATTAAAATAAAAATTCCGAAACGTTAGGCGTCCCTTTCTCACCTCCATGGAAGAACAATGTCAAAGAAACAAAAAATGACTGTTGGTTGAACCCATCAGGAGGAAGACAATGGTAACTCTCTGCTTGTTGGAACCCATTTAATGGAACTTGTTTCCCAAATCCCGTTCTGGATTAGTTTTACTAAAATACAACAGGTGAAGATTTCCTCAACTCTACAACCAATAGATCCAAATAATCACCAGTATCTTTTGATCAAACCGCTAAGATCATTTATCCATGGCAAAATCTTAGAAAATATAGGAGGTAAAATATAAAAATTTTAGATTTTTATGTGATTTTGTTGCAGAGGAAAGAAAGAGGAAGAAGATATCTCTGTTCATGTGAGCTTCTCTTTGCAACATTGTTCTTCCATAGATGGAGTTGAGAAGAGGAAGGGACCCCAAATATTTGATTTTTTTTTTTTTTTTGGGAAAAGATGATGAACTGGTTGGAGTTTAGATTTAGGGGTATTTTTAGTATTTTAAAAATTCAGGTAGTATTTGTAAAGAAGTTAGAAAAATGAGATTTTTGTAGAGTTATTTTAACTTTAGGGTAGTAAATTTAATTTAATTTTAACTTTGGGGTTTGTAGAGTAAAAGACTATTATTAATGGCAGCTGATATTGACATCTGAAAAAGGGACAAGGTCGAGTTATAAGGGCTGCTATATTTGGATAAGGGTATACGACTAAATCATAGGGGCTATTTTTAGTCGGACAAAATTCATTGACCAGATCCAAAACTTCTATCTTAACATCCCTAACATTTTTTAGGGTTTCTGGAGAGAGAGAACCAGTTGAGAGGTACTACGATCAATCTACTTTGACATTTTTTTTGAGTTTCGATCGAACGAAAAAATCCAGAATCGTGACATGTTCACTCTGTAAGGTGAGAACAATTCAACAATGCTCGCCTACAAGGGTATAAACAAAAGAGAAATGTTTGTTCATGACAATGTGATAATTTATTTTAAAAAAAATTTCAACTGTTGATGTTCACACTTGAGGGGTCGATATTTCAATATATATAGTTAAAATTTTTTGTAATACTTTAAGTCAACGGGTGAAAATTTTTAACTGCTGATGTTCACACTTTAGGGGGTGAACATTTCTGAAATGTTCGCCCCCTCAAGTATGAACATAGTGAAATGCTCACCCTCTTAAGTGTGAACATCAACAATTAAATTTTTTTCAATTAACAAATGTTCACATTGTCCTGAGCGAATATTTCTTTCTTGTTCACATTCTTGTAAGCGTAATTGTTGAATTGTTCACACCTTAAAAAGCAAATATGTCGCGATTCTGGGGTTTTTTTTTATCGAAAACTCAAAAAAAATTAAAATAAAGATCAAAGATTGATCCTATTTACTTAAAAATGATATACTTGAGATTTATTTGGGAGGGTTAGTAAAACCAATAACCTCTCCAAAAGTATTTTTTTAGAGGTGATTAAGGTTTCAAGGTGGTGGAACAAAAGGTCAAACGCTCATTTGTTTAATAAGCTTGACCAAATTTGATAGCCCTTTTCTATTTCTTATTTTTCAAAAGTCAACTTAAAAGACTAATTTTGACTTTGTTTGACAGTTGCCCTTATCTTTTTTTTAGATGTCAATAGTTACCTCCTTATTAATAGAAACTTTTACAGTCTAACGTTAATTTATTAGCTTTTAAAATAATTAATTGTGACATTAATTGTGGGCCTATAAATTGTTAAGGTTTTTCTATCGAACAAAAGAGGCTTCATCATCAATTTTAGCTCTTGAAAATTCAAAAAAAAAAAAGATAAATCGCTCTACAGTGGGTTCACATGAAAATGATCAAAGGACTATTTTTTTGTAAGGACAATCTGCTCATCACATAGAACACCACAAGAAAAAGGAAAAAAAATTATTTAAAAATCCGAACTCGATGATCTTGCTATTTTTTAAGAGGAAAAGGGTAAAATCTTATTAATGAGAAAACAAAACGGAGAATTACAATTAAGATGCTAAGCTAACAAAAAAAAAAGCTTTCATCCCCCTTTGTCTTTGTCTTATTTTTTGTTTCTTTGCTCAGTTTATATGGGTTATTCTCCTATTTTTGATGTCTTATTGAAGTTTCCTTTTTGCGTAGCAAAACAACAAAAAAAAAAGTTAAAATTTGGAGAATATTCGATTAGGCTGAGTCCCAAATTAAAACACTCTACATAGATATAGCACTAAAAGAATGAAAAAGTTGATCAAGAATGAAATTATTCTACAGATAAATGATCAAATGCATGCATGCCTTATACCAAACTGATTTTGTAACAGTTAGTTGATAAAATGGTTCAAATGACAAGGACTATCACCAACACAAATAGATGAAAAAAAGGCTATCTTTAGATAAGTGTCCTAAGTTCAACCACATACATATATGCTTTTTTGTACAACGTCTTGCCCTTTCAGTCCTTAAAGTACCATACAAAGTTACAAACCCTTTCTCATAGATATATTGTAGCCCTAATCTTTTGTTTTTTTATTTAAAAAAGAATAAAAATAAACCCCTCCCATCTTTAAAATTATTGAAATATGTAGTAAATTTCTCTGAATTGTGATAAAAAGTCGTTAAAAGTTGAACCCACTATCTAAGTTTGAAACCTAGTGCCCTAAGTTCTTAAGCTTTGATTTGAACCAAAAGCCAAGCATAGAGCGGCAGACTCCCCTGAATTTCTGGAATTGATTCCAAGCTCGTTTGCTCTTCATCTTAAGGATATTGTCTTTGATGACAAGAGGAAAAAATTATATTTTCGTTGTTAGTTTTTTTGTTTTGTTGTTTCGGTTGGGGTCCCCTTAACCCTCTATATCCCTTAAAAAAAAACATATGCAAATTAGGGAAACAGTCCTATGAGAAAGGTATAATAAAATTTTAAGATGAGGAAGGATAATTTTTGGTGAAGTTGATTTCCATGGTGGGGTGAACCTCTTGACGAAAAATTATCTCTTGAGTCATTCCATGTGGTCCCTAAATATGTGGGAGTTTGAGCAATACTACAAGGACACCAAATTTTGACACCAAAGATTACATCGGCTTATTTTATTGATTGAAAACCAATCATGAAAAAGCATTAATTCTATTTCAGCCCCTCATATCACTTTTAAAAAGCAGATGTAATATTTGGTTTTTTGGTGTTATTCTAGCAAAACTCGTTTTTTAGGGGCTTTTTAACACCACTGTCGAGAATCCCCACTCTTTTAAGACTAATTACATATTAAAAATAAGTTTATAGAAGTTGGGCTCAGGTTTCACAAGGCTTCAATGAGAGCCCAACCCAACTAAATCGGGTTCTCGAATACCCAAAGTAGGAAATTACAAACCGAAGGAGCCCAAGATGATTTTGGGTTTAGCTCCTCGGGCTCTGGTTAAAATTCAGTGCCCAACTAGATTGGATTTGACAAAATAAGGGTTGCAGGTAAGGACTTGAACCAAGTTTGCCCATGTATTTTTTCCATATGGTGGACTTGGAGGCCAGGGAGTGTTTTCATCCTGCTTCATTCAGACATCAGTCAGCATTCTTTTAACTCTGTAAAGCTGATGTTGGGCCGGGCTGGGCTGGACCGAGCCCTTTTCTCTTCTCAATGAAACCAAGTATGTACTATCACAAGTTTGGTCTTGTGGCTTTTTTTTTTTCCTTTATAAAAAGAAAAATAAAGGCACATGTTTGATCTTAATAGTTCTGTTGCATGTTCATCTATGATTATATTTAAGAAAACTAATACATGAAAATGATATTGTTTGTTACATGAAAAAAATTATAAAAAATTAGGGCTAGAAAATTTTATATGATTTCATTGAGAACACCAGAAACATTTGATGATTTTTTTAGGAGAAACAACAGTTCTAAAACATGTTTTCAAAACTGTTTTTTGACTTTACAACAAAACTAGTTATAATTTTATTGAAAACACCGAAAATAACATTTTTTATTTTTTAAAATCGTTCCTATATGATTTTATAGTAAATCATAAATCAGTTTTGAAAAGCGTTACAAGATGTAGATTAGTTTAAGTATATATTAAATTTTGAAAACAAATTTTTGGCTAGCGAACCACACGGGCCCTAGATTTTTCACCTCCAAAAGTCTCCATAAAACTAACCTTATAATACTAGGGGTGTCATGGGCCAGGCCCAGGCCAAGTCCAGGGCCTTTTGAGCCTAACCTTGACAATTGACCTTTGCTTCATTCATGGCTACAGGCTGCTTCCACGTAAGTCCGATTTTCATGGAAAAAAAAGGTTAAAAAAGAAAATAAATATAAAAAGTAAACCACAGTTAACCACTCCATACATTTGGAAGAAAAACATATCATGTGGTCACCAATACCATTTTTGAACACCCCGCTTATTCTTACACTACGTTTACACCCTATTTGTAGAGCCCATATTAAAGATGATTCATTGATTGATTTTTTATGAAAATAGTATGTTTGAACCTTTCACCCGATTGACAATGTTTTCAATATTAGTCCGTGAGTCAACTCCATGCAAGCCCTACAAGCAGGGTGTAAAAATAGTGTAAGAACTAAGTCAGGTGTTCGGACAAAACAGTGAGGAGTACACTTTCCCTATTTTGAAAGGAGGGGAAGGAAAGAGTAAAGACTACAGGGAGCTGGGGAAGGTCCGAAGCGGCCCATTGGGTTTCGGGTCGGGTTAGATACTTTTCTTCCAACAATTATAAACCTAGATCCACAAAAGACAAATACTTTGTCTTCTAACTATTTAAAATCCTTTCTTTGTCTAAAGTAGAATCTCTCTCTCTCTCTCTCTCTTTTCTTCTTTTTTTTTTTTTTTTCTTTGCCCTAATCCCCCAAGTCTTTTTATTTGACTCGACTTACCATTTTCCACTGCATAATTTCTTAGATCCATGACCAAATGACTTATATCATTGACCTGGACAAAACAAAATTGTCAATCAAGTCAATTTCAAATTATGAAGTGACAACTAACTTAGTTGATAAAATTTGTTATCGTCTATAATAAAGCTTTGAGTTCAAATTTTACTTGCATCAAATAAATTAAAATATATTAGAAGGTATAGATAATTCAAGAATGTACGATACCTCATTCCTTTTTGACGTTAATGATTGATCATATTATGCTAGTAGATTGGCGATTTCTCACTCCCTTCTCTTCACTCGCACTTTCTCCACCAATTAATTGTGCATTCTCACCTACCACCTATTCTTGTATGAGCAATGCGGGGTCTAATTTCGATCTAACTTCAATCTAAAATCGAATTTTATAATCGAAGACATTGTTTAGAGTGGAAATTCAAATTCCTGTAGCACTTCAGCAGCTATAAATTATAAAATAAAAAATTAAACAACCAAATTTACGGTACACTTCCACTAATTTCTTTCCTAATCTCGAATTTATAAGTGGGACCCACCATTCTTTTGACAAAACTCAAAAAGGATCATACTTGTGGCCCAAGTGTAATAGTGTATGGGTTGCTGATCTTAAAAGCTAACATAAACACAGGTTGCTAAAATACGCTGGTGGTATTCAATTCCTTTGAAACCCCAACTCGATTTATGCTCAGTCATGATTGGGATCCACATAGTCCAATAAAACAGCAAGCCTTTTGCCTCAAGTTCGAGGCAGCTTTTATAATTGTGCGCACGTTACGGGTCTTCACCCATAAAGCGCATCCTAGACTAAATTACAACATTATATACTTGAAATTAGAGATTTTTATCAATGAAATATATGAAATTCAATGCAAACCCAAGATTTAAATGAAAAAACTACAATTTATTTCTAACTTTTTTTCAAATAATTCAGAGAAATGAATGCAGAAATCCCAGAACTAGAAAAAAAAAAAAAAAAAAAAAACAAACAAAAACAGTTTTCCTTTCAGTTTCTTGGGATTGAAATTAAAAGCTCAAATCACCAATCTTACAACTGAAGATCAGAAGTAGAAAAAGAAAACAACAAAACCCAAACTGGAAATTCAAGTTGAAAACCCAATTAACAACCAAATTTCAAAGAAAAAAAAGAAAGAAAAGAAAACACAAACTCAGCAATGAAACCCTAAAACAGACCCATCACTCACAGAAATGGCAACTCTACAACCAGCTCTAGTCTCCACATGATGAGTAAAAAATTGCAGAACTTTAACCCTCCCCGCCATTTTCATCCTCGATTCGATCTCAAAAGTGGGTCCCACTCGAAACCCATTAACGCCTTCTGTTAAACTTGGTAACGTCGCCGTCGGTGAAGATGTAGTTAACGGAATTGATTCCACAGAGAACAACGCCGACATGAACTGGGTACGGCCGGATTCGATTTTTCCGGCGGGAATAAACATGAAACCGACTTGGTTGCCGGAGTAAACGAGTTGCAGAGAGCTGTCGTAGTGGGTGAATTCAGCACGGTTAGGGTTACTAACAGAGACGTACTGAGAGAAAGTGAAATTAAGGGTTCCGTTAGAGAGAGAAAAAGTTGGAAGTTGAACTGCGTTAACTGAGATTTTGGGTTCTTTTGGTTTGAAAACAGTGAAGAAAACGATGAGAATTACGATGGCAACGAAGATCAAGAAGATTGTTGCTACTATACATGAAGCTAGGTTTGTACGGCCTGTTGGAGGTCTCTGTGGTTTGTTCATGGCCATGGTTTAATTGAAAGTTCAGAGTTTGTTTGGGAAAGTTCAGAGTTCAGTGTTGCAGAGTTTTAGAGAAGAAACTAGAAACAGAGAGAAGACTGAAGAGAGAGAGAGAGAGAGAGAGAGAGAGTTTGGTACTTTATGAAGTTGCGCCCTAAATTTTCAGGCATTATTTGGCACATATGCCTTGTTTATGTGTTCAGAAATTAGACAAACCTCCCTTGACTTTGGTAAAAAATCATTGACCATAGAAAAACTTGAGTATTATGTGGGTTTTATGATTAAATTAGGTTTTTATCTTAATTAACTCCTAAATTAGGAGGCTGCTATTGTGATATGGGCAATTGTCAAACATGGTTAATTGTTTGACCTTTTGTTCCACAACTTAAAACCCTAACAACATCTAACGGTAAAATCGAATTTTGTACGTCTTTCTCTCGTCGAATAACGTTTTACAATCATCGGTGGTCGTGAGAATGGAATACGATGTGTTCTTTGAGGTAAACCCATCAATGGAGTTGTGCTAAAAAAATACTTGGAAAAGATATTGGTTCTACTACTCATCCCAAATAAGCTCAATCAGATCATTTTTTAGTAATAGGGACCAATCTCTGAATTTTTTTTTAAATTTTTTTGAGTTTTCGATCGAAGAAAACTCAACCCAAATTTATGACATGTTCACTCCTAACAGTATGAACAATTCAGATTGTTCACTTCTAATAATGTGAATAATTTATATTATTCGTATAAAAGAGAGTTAAAAAATAATCGCTTACAAAAATGCGAACAATAAAAAAATATGTGTACACTTGATGGCTTGAACAGTTCAGAAATGTTCGCTTACGAAGATGTAAACGATAAAAAATGTTCGCACTTGCTGGGTCAAACAGTTCAGAAATATTCTCTTACCATGATACAAACAATATAATTGGAGGAGTCGAACAAATCAGAAAAATTCAATCCCTATTTTTTAAAATTACAATTTTATTTTGGGGTTGAGTTTAAGTTTGATCAATGGGTTTTGACCAACTAAGAATAGTTCTGTATGCCCTTATGTAAAAATAGTAGCTCTTATCACTCAGTTACCTTTATCCCATATTTAGATGTCAATAGGAGGCTCCCTAAATTATCTTCAATTTGGAAATTTAAAAATGAGCGTGTTAGAGGGAGAAAATGTAACATGTTTTGAGTGTGGGATCTATAACGTCCTTCCAGTTTCCAAATCGCATTCCCACGATCTCGAGGCTCTTAGGAACTTGTTACATTTTTTAGTTGGGTACTTCCGCTCTCGTTCTTGTTCTCACTTTTGCTCTAGCTCTTATTCTTGCTATCGCACTATGGTTACTAAGAAGATCGCACCTGCTCGAGGTCTGGTTACTTAGGGTGTGGGAAAGGGCAACAGAGTGTTGGTGCTAAGAAATTGTAACTTTTTTTTTTCTTTTTTTTTTTAAATAAAAAATGAATAGTAGTAATCAACTTTTAACCTAGGTTAAAAGGCCAATAACCAAGGGAGGAGACAATTCTAATAATTATTATTTTTAGATCCCGGGAGGTATCTCTAATTATGCTACATTTTCAAGGAAGGTAATTAAAGTCAAGAAAACAAAGAACATCTTTAGAAACAGATCTGGATTCTTGGATGAAGTGAAGCAAAGGAGCTAAATGCCCAAGTTTTAAGATTAGATACTGAGACAGGAAAACAGGCATCAGATTGAAAGGACGACCTTTTTACTAAACTTTGTTTTTGTCTGTTAGAGCAAGGCCTGTGCCTTACCTCAAACCCACCACCAAGTAAGGTGGGTTTGAGGTATAATAGGTTGGCAAGGCTAATGGATGGGTGTCATGTGTCGTACATAATTTATGTGAGAGCAGAAATTATATGCGACACCAATTTTTTTTTATTAACTAAAAATATTTTTTTAATTATTTTATTAGTTAAAAAAAGGCGTGTCGCAAGAAATTTCTTTGACTCTTCTTTTTATTTATTTTAATTCTGCCATCATAGATAAGTTTTGCGATTCTGCGTCGCAGAATATTTCTGCGGCTACCCTTAACCCCTTAAGCCTCCATCAAACTATCGGACCAAGTGAGGGGTTTGGGGTTTAAGGGTGCCCACTAGCCTTGAAATTTTGATGGATTTGAGGTTTAAGAGTGTGCATGGCATTACCCTTATTATCACACAACTAAACAAGGACGTTATATGATTCAAAAATATGTGACGGTTGAGATCATACCATCATGACATACTTTCTACACCAAAGATCTCAAGATGGAATTATTTTTTAATCAAAGGTCTTTAATGGATTTCATCCATTGATTGAAATTTGAAAGATCATCTCTCTCCCTACATCTCCATGTTATTCATTTGATGAACAGCAAAAAATATGATACTTCGCCAGCCAGTTTAGCTGCTAGTCTCTGATAGTGCAGACCTAGGTTTAAATCCTGTTTGCGTCAGATAAAAAAAAAGGTTAGAAGACATGTATAATCCATGAACGTCGAGTACTATCTACCGTCAATGTTTACAGGTTATTGATTTCTCTCCGCTCGTGGCTATATTCTCCAATCCATTAATGACACACTCTCTCTTATACCTTTGCTTGTACTCGTACTCGGCCATTGGCTACATCATAAAAAAAAAAAGTGTAAAACACAACTTTTTTTTTTCTTTTTTAGAATCAAACAACTTTTCTAAATGGTACATTTGTTGTTGGAGGCTGCTATTGATATCTAAAAATGGGATAAGGGCAACTGTCAAGCATGGTCAAAGTTAATCTTTTAAGTTGACTTTATAAAAAGAACAAATAGATAAGGGCTATCAAATTTAGTCAAGCTAATAAAACTCAAATTCGCAACATGTTCACTCTTAACAGTGTGAACAATTCAGAATGTTCGCATACAAAGGTGTGAACAATTCAAAAAGTTCACATATAAGGGTGTGAACATTCAGAAAGTTCGCATACAAGTATATGAATAATAAAAAATGTTCACAATTTACAGTGTGAACATATCATCGTCCCAGATTTTTTTTTAAAACCTAAGTTAAAACTTATAAAAACCACAAAAAACATAAATTTAACATGGTTTTAACTCTAAAAAAATATTAAAAAAACAGACGAAATTCTCGATTTATTTGGTCAATGGATTTTATGTTTTGGGTGAAGTTTTAGATTTGGTCAATAGGTTTTGACCAACAAAAGATAGCCCCAATGATTTCTTAATATGCCTTTATCCAAATACAATAACCCTTATCACTCAGTTGCCCTTATCCCATTTTTAGATGTCAATAGCAATCACCTTGGTGTTTAACAAACTCCAAATATTAAACTCAACACCAACAATATAATAGGATAACTTTGAAGTCAAATTACATAAACAATAATTCATCTTACTCCCTCTTCCAAATTTCACTTACATTTCTTCAAAACAATAGCGAAAATTTTATTCATTGATCTTAAAAGAACCAAATAGAACATAACTTGTACCTTCTCTGTCTTCTCTTTGACAAAAATTACTACTCTAACTCCTCGTCTCTTCTTTAAACACCGACATTTAGACTGCTTCCATTAGCTTATTCTCCCGTCTATCTTTGCATGCCCCAGACCTTCGAGAGAAAAAACAACGTTTACCATGTTGTCTCAAAATCTTTTAAAGCCTTCTGCAACAAAATTAATGTTGGGATCATGTTTTTTTTTTTTTTTTTGAGGGGGATTGGGATCATGTTTTCAATGAAGATATAAAATGATATGGACAACCCAAAAAATAGCAACTTAAAAAAAAAAAAACATTTACGTAGACAGTTTTTCATCTAGAATAAATGACTTGTTTATGGGCATGCAGGTAAAACTGATTAAGCCACGGTTTTTCTTAATACTGTAGTCTAATGTATGACTTGAACCCCAGTGGAAAACCTGCGGTTTAAAATATGGTTTAACTTGATATTGTACGTAGTCAACACGACTGAAATCACATGCCAGGACATGTATCATAATAACAAGTTAAAAAAGAAAACTAGGGTTAGTAGAGAATCTAGAGATTCATGTCATATTGCAAGACGTGTTAAACTACAGCAATACCTTTAGGATCGCTTTTTAAACTACATAAGTGCACTCAGCCACCTCCAGCTAAACATGTCCTGCAAAACAACTAAGGTATCACCACTGGTATCGAAATAGCGCAAACAAAAACAAAGTGAAAGAGATACTTCTGAAGTTGATCCGAAAAAAAAAAAAGTCGTCCGTCCCAAGTTCTGCTATCAATACGTTATAGAATTTATAAAATACGAACTAACATAAGTTTTGATACAAAGAATTTAATAATAAAATAACCAAGAAATTAGAAGGCCACGGTTTATTTCTTACAAAATTTAAGTTCACGTGTCTTTTTGTACTAAAGAGTTGAATAGAAAGGATCAAGCAAATTGAACCGAAGCAGCAGCCAACAGTTGATTTTCTTCGGCGTACACATTAGACAATGTATTATTGAACATCTTCCACTAAAAGTAAAGATAGAACAGTCTTATGGATGAATGGTTTAAATGTTTAAAAAAAAATTATAGCAGAAACAGAAATTGAGGGGCTTTGTTTTCTTCTTCATCGAAATTGGCTAATTTGTTAATCTTTGGTGGACGGGTCTTCAATGTATCAGTTCAATAGTAATTAGTTTCTTTGATGCATGAAGTCATTGAAGGCTAACAATGACACTCCTTAGTGTAATTGGATATATCTTTCATAAGGTTTTGGGTTTTCCTCAATTGATATCATTAGAATTTAGAAGAGATTAGATCATTGAATCATCATTGGTTAAATCACATCTTGCAAATAACATGCCTGAAAGGCTGAAACGATGTTGAATATCAAGTTTCGTTCATAACCAATACCAAGAAATAGCTTGAGATTTAAAAGCACAACATTTTCTTTTGATTAAGTGAAATAAAACTATTTTATTACAGAAACAATTAACTGACAGTTTCCTGTTGATTGCGAAAACATAGAGACAAAAGAAAAAGGTATCTCTCTCTAGCATTTTGTGCCATACATACATACGTACTGATACCAATCCAGAAGTGCTAGTTAATTTCCAACTTTCCGTAATCATCCAATACCAAGTGTCTCTTAAGATTTTTGCACAAAATGCTCTAGAAACATTTTCTTTTGTCCCTATCTTTTTGCCATCGACAGGAAGCCGTAACTATTCAAATGTTATTTGTACAAAAATAGTAATGTTTCACATACCAAAAGAAAAATATATTCTTTGAAATCTCAAGCTGTTTCTTGGTATTTTTGGTTATGAAGGAAACTAACTATTCAACATGGTTTCAAGAATGTAATTTGCAAGATGTGATTTGATAAATTATGATAGTAATCTGCTTCTAAATTCTGATAACATCAATTAACCTTTTCATTAATTTCCATCTATAGAGTCGGCTCATCTCGTTTCCTGAGTTTTATGACTTACAGATGTTCACATAGCAAGGCTGTTTGGACACTGGATCCTCGTCAAATGGAGGCGGAACTTGCCCGTATGCCATATCATAACTCTTATCTTCAAAATCTGTCACAAAGGAACATATCAGATGATAAACCAAAATAATAAGTCAAATTAACTTAAAAGGCAAGAACGAATCATTCAAGTAACATGCTTGACATATAATATTAAGATGACTTCATGAACAATGATGCAAAAATCTGGCCTAGTTACAATAATCAATTTCTATCATTGAATCGCCTGCCATTAAGAAATGAAACTATTCTGCAAAATAACAAAAAGAAAAAAAAAAAAAGGATACCTGGACAGTGGATTCTTGGTTCTTGTCATAGCTGCACAACTTGAAAGCCAAAATAGTGTAATACTAGTTGAACATCTTCTCTTGAAAACAGCAGTCTACAAGGACTCAGACAAAGTCTAGTTAGTATTCCCAATTTTTTGAAAGTATAGGAGTATTCCTAAATTAGAATGACGTACCGCGGTACCGGATGCAGGGAATGTTAACAAAAATACCCACCAAAAAATGTAAAATCCACACAAACTTAATTAGTAACTTAGAGGACTCAAAAACTTTCCCACTCAGGTACTCTCCCTATTCCACTACTGCATTTCAATCTCCAATTGAAGCTCATGCCAGCACTGAAAGCCTATATGCCGAAATGATTGTTCAATTTAAAAGAAAAGTACAAAAAAAAAATTAAATAAAGAATAGGAAAAGAAGAAGAGGGGGCTAGTGTACAGTGTCAGAACATGTCTTGTATCTCCTAAGGAGACCAACACTGCCCTAATTCGTATAATGCATGAAATAATCAGCAGTACATATAAATTTTTTGTTTTCTATGAGAATCTGTTTCTTCATGCATTCTTCCAATTCACATAAAAGAAATAAGGCAGATAAGTACTCTGATGAAAACATTCAACATATAGCCACATAAAGCAGAAAAATAAAGTCTAGACAAAAAATTGAAGATAAGAAGAAACATACGGACTTTTTTCCGAAAGGAAACAGATAGATCATTCATCTATGGATGCCAAGTATCTTCTTTCTTTTTCTTCTGTACTTACCACTATAGTTCATTTGTCTTTTCTTGCTAACTCGTAAATATGAAGGTGAAGAAGATCTGGGCAACCCAGCGGTTCTTCCATCCAGACTCCCTTTTGTTTGAGACCCTGATGATGAGAAATGAAGGTTTCCATTCAATGTTACAGTTCAATTTCCTGACATCTGTCCAAGAGAAGTTTTTCACCAACTTATCAATACAAGTTTATAAAACACCAAGAAAATACATAATCATGAAAAGGGACCAGTGGAGACGGTTTAGAAATTTTTGTTGATGAAATTCTCAGACAAGAAATTTCATTTGAAGAACAAAGAGATCAACACTGGAATCCAGTAACAAAATAAAAAAGAAACAAGGCCATATACAGAGAAACAGACCTCAGATTACTGAGAAAATTGCCAAAGTAGTCGGCGATTTCCGGTATAGCTCTCTTTGCTGATACTTTATGATGAACCAAGCTGCAGTTCCTTGTAGAATAGCTAGCTTCTGGTCCTCACACAATCTGATGATTCGTACCACCGCTGCAACTAAGACAAATAAATGACTGAAAAAATTGAGCAAACGATGATCGATCAACCATCATTTGTTAGAAATATAGACCTTTAATCCGTTGACAAAGTTGGCAGAGACTGAGAAAGCATACCATAGAAAAGCATGTATGGCTCAGATGTCAACGTTGTTGGATAAGGATACTCTTATGCTGGAGGTTGCAAGTCCTATAATTAGATTCTTCCACTTCTTTTATGTTTCTTAGCCTATCTAACATGTTCGTTTCTATTGGTAAAGGTTACTTTGTTTTTCCCTTCCTTTCCTTTGTACAGTGTTTCCAATAACCTCCGGGCAGCTCCCTTCTTACCAGGTCTTGCAAAGGCACCACTAATACAAAAACGAGTACTTTCACATGGAACAAATCCTTTTTCATTCATTTCTTCAAGCAGCCTCTTTGCTTCAGATTGATATGATAGTTTTGAAAACCTTTTCAACTCAGGTTGATTTGATAGTTTGCACCAGCCACTAATTAGTACATCATAAGTTGAAGAATTAGGTGATACCCCTCTCATTTGCATCTCATTTAGAAGTTCTCTAGCTTGATCCATTTTTCCCACCTTGGAAAAATCACTGATAAGCACGTTGAACGTACCAGTGCTGGGAACAAAGCCTTTTGTGATCATTTCACAGTATAGCTTCATGGATTCCTTCTTATTTCCTTTCTTCCCATGGCCTGAAACCAAAATATTATAAGTAGAAGCATTTGGAACCAGACCTCTTTTCTTCATCTCATCAACTAATACATCAGCCTCTTGCATCAAACCTGTAGTTGAAAGCCCACCCAGGAGGATATTGTAAGTCGCCACATTTGGAGAAACTCCTTCAACCGACATCTGAGAAAACGTAGAAAATGCCTTCTTCAGATGGCTTCCCTTGCAGTATCCGTGTATTAGCGCATTATAAGTGATAGTATCTGCTGAAATACCTCTTCTGGTCATATCTTCCAGTACATAACTAGCCTTTCTTGTCATCCTTAGCCTGCACAAGATAGTGATGAGTGTATTATAAATCATTCTGTCTTGTTTTAGTCCCATTTCTAAGAGCCGCTCATGCATTTCAAAAACTGTGTCAGCCCGATTACTCTGTGAACATGCTTCAAGCACTAATCTATGAGTAACTGAGTTTGGGTAGAACCCTAAAGCCACCATTTCGTTCAATAAACCCATACCACCATTCAAATTACCGGCCTTGCAAAACCCTCCTACTATTGAGTTACATGTGATTGAGTTAGGCAGTAAACCATAACTCTTCATTTCATGCCAAAGCTTGACAGCTTTCTCCAAATTCCCCTCTTTGCAATGGGCATTGATCATCGTATTGTATGTAGCATGGTCAGGAGCTAAGCCCATCTGCTTCATTCCAGTGTAAATAGATTGTGCTTCATCAGATTTGCCGAGCTTTAAGAGACCATTAATGAAGACATTATAAGCAACAACATCAAACCCCAAATTTTTCTATGCCATTTCTTCAGCTGTTTTAAGAGCAGCAGACTCCTTTCCTGCTTTGAAGAGGCCATCCATTAAAGAAGTATAGTTAACACGGTCAGGAATCAAGCCCCTTTCTGTCATATCTTTAAATAACCTCTCTGCGTCTTCCATCCTTCCTCCTTTTCTTAAGTTATTTACCAAAGCATCAAGTACAAAATTATTTGCCTCTAAACCTTTTTCCGTCATTTCCTTATACACTTCAAGAGCCCACTCCTCTTTACTTGCCTTGAAGTAGCCATCAATTAGTGTACTGTAAATAAAAGCATTGGGAGGGATATTCTTACCCACCATTTTCCTCATAACATCAGTGGCTTCATCAAGCATTCCCTTTTTAATGAAGCCATTAATGATGGAAGAGTAAGTAATAACATTTGGAGTCACATTTTTCCTCTCCATCTCCTCTAGAATGGCTTGTGCACCAAACACGTCCCCTACCTTGCAACGTCCGTCAATAAACGCAGAATAGGTTATGTGATTCGGAATGAGATTAAGCTTTAACAAGGTCTCAAACATTTTTTCAGCCTCATTAGCCTTTCCAACCTTAAAAAGCCCATCCATCAAAATGGTGTACACCACCAAATCAAATGCAATGCCACAAATCACCATCTTGCTTTGAAGGGGAAAAACTTCCATAGCATTCCCAGCTTTAAATAGGGAATCGATCAAACTAGAGTATGATACGTGATTAGGAGCGACCCCTATCCTTTCCATCTCTCTGAAAATTACTTTCCCTTCGGCAAGCTTCCCACTCTTGCAAAGGCCATTTATAATGGAACTGTAAGTAACTACATCAGGTGAGAAACCGCTCTTGACCATCTCCTCATACAAAGAAAGGGCTTCTTCTAGCCCTTGTGACTTGCAATATCCACTGATAAGTGTAGTATGGGTTATAAGGTTCGGCTCCAAGTCCAAACCTTCTATTACATCACCCTCCACTTCATCACTACCCTGATTTCGAATAAAATCGATTTTTGAAATATAAGCATTTTGTTTAAGACGCAAAATCTCCTCTATGAGATTCTTGGCCTCATCAAACCCACCAATTCTACAGAAACCATTAATCAAAGTATTATAAGTTACAATATCAGGGAAGATACTCTCCCTCCTCATTTTATCGATCAATTCAAGAGCGTTTCTCATATCTCCAGCTTTACAGTACCCATCAATCAATGTGTTAAAACTGACAACATCCTGATCAATTCCCTCATTAACAAACTGATACATAAGTAATTCTGCATCTTCTAATAACCCTATTTGGCAAAACCCTTTAATCATAACATTACAAGTAAAAGAATCAATTTCAATACCTTTCTTTATCATCTCAGACAAAAACCCAACAGCCTGTTCTACCATTCCTTGTTTGCAGAAGCCCCAAATGAGTGTGTTATAACTAACTGTATCAATTTCTACTGTTCTAAGAAAATCTAAAGCAGTTTTCAACTCACCCACTTTGCATAAAGAATGAATTAATACATTGTAAGTAAATACATTGGGAGTTACCCCACAAAAAATCATTTCTGAATAAACAACCCATACCTGAGAAATCAAACCAGAGCCATTGAATTTGTACATAAGTTGATTCCATAACTGCAAATTGGGGTTTAGCCCATGACTTCTCATGGATAAAAATGCCTCTTTTGCTTCTGAAAATCTTTTACAGGTCAAGTAAACTTGAATTAAGGTACAGAATAAGGATGCATAAAAATGGGTTTTTAAAGGTGGGATTTTTAGCTGTTTGGGTTGGTGGGTGATGTGGGAATCCTTGTTTAGAGAGATGGGTAGAGAGAGAATTTGGAACGTGGGATTTAAATGGGGTTCAGAGTTTGAAGGATGGTGAGGTTGTTTTGAGGAGAAATTGGAGAACAATAAAGGGAAAGATGATTTGTGATTGAAAGATTTTAGCTTTTTGATTCGATTCAGAGCTTTCATTCTCTGTTGTTGATTTGGAGAGAGAGAGAGAGAGAGAGAGAGAGAGAGAGAGAGTAGAAGTTCGAAAACAGAGGCTATAAAACACTAAAACCTTAGGATTTAAGGGCCGATTGTACACTTCAGTGCCTTTTGAGTGCGATCCGATTCACGACCTATTTTGTACAGTGTACACTCTCACGGACCCACTGATTAATAAATTTCCAGCCGTTGGATCTAAATTTTTGTTTTCATCATGGTTGGCAATTTAACAGGCTGCTCATTAGCACAACCTAAAATGGTCAAATCAATCAGTTAGAAACTATAAAGCATATAGACATTTCTCTATAAGAGAACTGTGTGATATTTTTAGTTGAAAAATTAAGAAAATAAAACTCATGCCATGTCACTATATTTGTATGTCATTGGCTAGAAATTAAGAAGTACAAACACGATGATTAGACACAGATAGGATGACACATACACTATTCTCATAAAGAAGTGTTCGTGCTTCCTAAGTTAGAAATCACCGTCACCTGATTTAGATGCATAGATCACTCAATGAAATGATGGTAAAAGAGGAGTATGATTTTGTTCACCCTAGCATCCATAAGATTCAGAAAATCTTTACTTGCATTCATCTAGCCATTGAGTATAATGCAGCCGTAACGTGCACCCTCCATTAAAAAGGATGGTGCAGAACCCTCTACAAAATTGTAGAAATTAGATATTTTTTTAGAGAATTTTAGAGAATTCTCTTTACCCTTAGATCGTTGACATATGTATATCATCTTCACAGTTCATTGTACCCTCTCATGCCTATAAATAGCAGGAGACCTCATATATTTCTAGTCATCTACTCTCTTGTGTATTCTTGAGCGATCTTTGAGTTCTTAGTTAGTTTGTGTGTATTTTAAGCATGTAATATTGAAGGAAGGCTTATGTTAGCTAAAGGGCCGGCTAGTAAAAGTGCCACTATACCTCCAACAACTTAATCAAAAGCCAGCAAGTTAATGATAACATGTTTTCTGCTTGTTTGCTTCACCATTTTTAGAAACAAAGAATCTAAGATTTGAGATGGTGGAAGAAATTGAATTGGTTCAATTATTGATATTTACTCAATTAATTGATTGTCTTTTTTGCGTTGGTGTTAGAGAATCTTTATTTCATCTTCTCATTGAATGCCCTTATGCGAGATCTGTTTGGTTTGCCTCTAAATTAGATTCTATCATGGTTTTCTAAACCATGTGGTTGGGATGAATCTTTAGGAGATTGGCATGCTATCTGTGCCACCACGTCGTAGTTTATTTGGAAAGCAAGATGCTCCTTGATCTAGCAAGATGCTCATTGATCTTTGGACTTTAAAAATAGGAAAAAAAAGTTAGTTTCCACCTCCTGCTGGCCAATATAAAACTAACTTTGATGTTGCTTTCACAAACTATGATGAAAAAGGTGGCCTTGGTTTATGTTTACATGATGACAAGTATGTGCAGATAGGTGAGGACAATTCCATGCAGAGTTCAAAGCTCTGAGGACGGCGAAAGCCTTGCTGCCTTGGAGGCAGATAGATGGACTACAAATCTGAAGCTACAAAACGTCATATTTGAAGGAGACTCCCTCTCAATCATCAACTATATTACTAGAAGGCGGATATGATAGGATGGAGGGCTAGAGCTCACCTCAATGACATCACTCCTCTTCTTAGTTTACTTTCTACTTTCTGGTTTAATTTCGTTTACAGATCTGCTTTTCACTTACTCTAATCTTGCTCCTTATATTGTGGACTGTATTAACTCTGACGCCTTGTTATCTTCCTGGGCTTTGCCCATTACTTAATATATATGCTTATAGTTGCGGACAAAAAAAATTGCAAGTTAAGACTAGCTATAGATGCATAGAGAGAAGCTGGAGATCTTTAGTGGTTGGCAGGCAAGAGAAAGAACAAATACACAACACATCCTTGCATTCTCTTAATAATGAAACGGATATCTGTAAAAGAGTTAGACCATTAATTTTCAATTCAAAATTAATTATCCATATCTTCTGGGTATGATTGCAAAGAAAGATATTCCACCAAATTATGTCGAAAACTAACTTTTTGTCACACTTTTAGTCACATGACTACCTAATTCCGAAGAATTAAAATTGCAAACAAACAAGGAATTCAATGTTATTTCTACAAAACTCATCAAATTCCATGGAATCAAAGCATAATCAAACAAAACCTTAGGTCTTGGCGCCCCAAAAATTTATTTAGAATAAACCCGAACTACAAAATCCACGGCTCATATAGAGTTTGAGATTATTTCCATATTTCCTAATTCGAGTGGATGGATTCAGATGATTAGGATCCGAATTGGAATTAACCAATTCCCATGAACCATATGTATATATATGAGAACGAATCGGAGTACATTGGTTATGAGTATATTGAACATTGGCTTGTGGGGCCACCTAGAGATGATTCATTGGCTCATTTTAAGTTATGACATTCTCTCCATCATGTTGTTCATCTTCACAAAAAATTAACTAATTCTAAAATTTGTAACCCTATCATCCACTGATTAAAAATCACTAAAAATCAACGGTATTTAAGCTATTCATTTTACCGTTGATTTCACTCTATAGATGATGGGGTTACAAGTTTTAAATGGCCTAAGTTTTTGTGAAAATGATCAACATGATAGGGAGAATCTCCTAACTTAAAATGAGCCACTGATTCATCTTTGAGTGAGCCCTACAAACCACTCAATGTACTCATAACCAATGTACTATATATATATATATAGTTGCACATAGCTAAGCTCATGAAACATAAACTTTGTTTAATTGATTATTTGATCGTAGTCCTTTTTCAAAACGCTTCAACATTGCAGCAGCACAATTTACCAAATAATCAATTATTTTACTTCACAATTCATCATTCCTATGCAACTAAATTTTTTTTTTTTTTTTTTTGAAAAAAATTACAGCGGTAGTAAAGTGGATGCCAGGGGCATCATTATCAATGAGCTGGGCCAAGGTAAGTCTAAGCATAGGCCCATAGGGTCAAACCCAAGTCTGGCCTGACTTGGACCTGATTAGGCTTAGCCTGTCAATCCGTTTAGGCCCTTAGCATTAACCCTTAATGGTAGGGCTGGTTTTTCAATCTGTACCCTTGGGCTTAAGGTTACGATTTGTAGACTGTTCAGTGTTCACGTTCATACAGAGAGTGAGAGGGGGGGAAAGAGAGAGGAAAAGGAGGAGGAAGAAGAAGGTGTGGGGATGAGTTAGGGCCGAACTCAAGGTCAGGGTTCGGTTTGGGCTAATCGATACCAAGGGAGATTTTATTGGCGCCTACCAAAACCTTGTTGGCAAGCCTCGGATGAGTAGACCCCACCTAATACAATTTTTTGTTATTGGCAAACCCCAATTTTGTTGGCACACCAAATTTTGAGTTTCGGTCTGTAACTTGACGTTTACTATTTCACTTCATGAGAATCGGCCCAAAATAACTAAATAGGCCAAAACTGGCTGAGTTAAAAAAAATGAAAAAATAAAAAATAAAAAAATTTGACCACTTTAAAAGTTGCAACTAGTGGTTTTGAAGTCAAAGTAAAATTGACTAGTCCAATAACCTTTTTGTGAGGCAAACAAAATTATGGTTTTCTGACTCGGCCGAGTCGTGTCTGACTCAGCCGACTCAGATCGGATTCGGTCACCACCTAGCTAACTATCCACTACCAAGCTCGGCATGGATTCGGTGTGACTCGACCTTGATTCGTTCTTGACTCCCTTGACTCGGTTGGTTCGACTTGGTAGACTCGGATCTACTATTTTTTTCTTTTCTTTTTCACATTTTTGGATCGTCTTTGACTCAGGATTGACTTGTGTGACTCGGTCTTGATTCGGTTGACTCGCCCGATTTGACTCGGTCGACTCGAGTCTATTTCTTTTTTCTTAGCTTTTTGTATATTTTTTAGCTCGTTAGTGACTCGGATTGACTCGGTGTTGACTCGGACTCGGTTACCACCGAGTCGCCTACCGAGTCCGAGTCGGCGAACCATGAAAATTACCCTTCTTTGAAACCTCTGCCTAGAACCCAGGCTTCAAACTCTGCCCAAGCCCGCCCAACCATACGGTCTCTAGCAGGGCACGGCACGTCTGCCCAGAAATCCGGCTTCAAAACTCTGCCCTAGCCCGTCCGACTATAGCCTTGGCATTGACAAGGCTGAAATTCAGACTTGGACCACTGGCTTTTCTGGCAACACACAATGCACCAAACCCAATCTGTCATTTTTACGCGTTTTCCACACCAACCTCCAATCAAAGGAAAGAAGAAGAAGCAAGCTCAGTACCAAAAGTATTCTATTTGTGGTATAATTAAAAGTACTTGCAGTGCAACAGCTATTAAATCAACCATATAAT
>MVGT01004232.1:151087-172172 GCA_002174775.1 Macleaya cordata | reverse complement strand
CATTCAAATACTATAGCTTTGTTATGATATAACACACTCTTTTGAAAAAATTAAAATATGATTCTTCCTTGTGCTTCATTTTATTATTTTTTTTAAGTTCCCAAAAACAGCTTAAAATGCAACCAAAATCTCCAATTATTCCTGTTTAAAATAGATAAAGAGTTTCACATGTTTGAAAAGGCCTGGGCTCAGTTTAAGCTAACACATTGTAGCTAGCAGACTATATAGACTTTGGGGAAACTTTTTCTTCTACCCACGTTTACTTGTTAACACCTCCTGTATTTTTATATGCCGGCAAATTGGACTCAGACCCATACATAGATAATTCAAGGGAGGGTTGAACGGGTTAATTTTTTGTTAAGATGATCCGCTGACAAAGATTTGAATTGTTGTAAAACTTTTAAAAAATTGGTTGAAAACTAACAATAACATGGATGGTCCAAAAACTTTTAAGCGACTATGAGAGACACCATATTTGTATCTATATAGTTTTTTTTTTTTTTAATCTCTGCAGTCAATCGAAACTATGGATAAACGATCGGTTTCCCTTAAGATTTGAAGTGATAGATGCAGTAGAATCGAACAGAAAGAATGTTTAACGGTAATAAACCCATGTTAGAGAAGAACTATAGCGGCACGCATTCATGCAGAACAACATCGATGCATGAAGCTACTGAAATATGTTCAACAAAGCCATCACTAAACATACCATAATCCATGACAGGAAACAAATAAGTAATAACAGAGAGGTGTCTGTATGAAGATTTAACATCAGCTCATTATTTAAGATAATGTAACTTTTTGTCTTCCATTTGAAGTTAAAGAGATATATAAATAAATAAATAACCACATATGAGATGATCTTGAGTTTCTGTTCAAGTTAAAACACTCAAGATTGAAGGGGGAAAAAAGAAAGAAGGAACAAAGAGCGCTACAATCCCAAGCAAGCAGCAGAAGAGGAAAACCTCTCTCACCTCTTGTGGTGTTTGTTGCGCAATTCTATGAACAAATAAAGGTTGGGGGGTGTGGTCGGGCGGAAGTTCCAGCAGCCAATCCACAAAAACATAACATCATCCTGCAATCCATCCAAAGATGGAAATTGGAAAGCTTACATTCGTACATACATGACATGATATTTACGATAGCATATGCATATACATATACACATATGTACCTGAAAATTACTCTGTTCCTCCCTATACGGTAAGCTCATTGAGGCGGTGATCCATGATTTGGGAGACGGTTTCAAGGAATGTAGTTTCACTTGTGCCTGGGAGCACGGAGTCCTCTGCTTCATGGACAATCTCCTCAATCATGGACTCTCTGTTCAGGGTTTCTCTGCACATTATGCTTCCAATGGTGAAGGGAGTAAACCCTCTCTCCACACCTTTCTTTAGAAGCATGGTAGAGATGCGAAGGGTGCGGGCTGCCTCAAGTGGTAGGTCCCACCCATGGAACTTCAGAATTGCAATATCTTCTTCTGCGTCTAGGGATCTTATGTAGTCGATTGTTTCAGGAGAGTAAGGTTGGCGGGCTTGGGGCCAGTAGAGCCAGTCAAATGTGCAGTCTTCAAACTGGATGAGTGCAGAAGATGAGGAAGGTAAGTTAAAGGCCTCAAAATAAAGGCAAATTTGAAATTACCGATGAACGAAAATTTTTAAAAGTAACTAAAATGATACTAATTATGGACGCTAAAAACCAGCACATTTTGAAACTTTTGATGACCCTATGAGAATGAACTCAAAGTCAACAGTGGAAGCTGACAATCCAAAATGTTCTGAATTGCGCTCTACTTTATATAGGGCTAGAGATTAGTTAAATGAGTTGGTTCCAGTCAAAATACCTCCCTTGTGAAAAGGTTATCCTCACCAAAAATACTATTTCCTTCGTTTCAATTTGGCCTGAATGTGAAGGTGTTATTTAGTTCTAAGAAAGTCTGCAATCCTATACCAAGCCTAAATAAATTTGTAGAATGGTATGTGCAGCCCACATTACATGTTAAATCATCATGCTAACTCCAGGTTCAACTTTAGGAGAGCCAAAGTTTTTGAATGACTGGATCTTTTTGAAAGGTTATCTCCATCCTCACCAGAACTCAGTGGTAGACATATTTCCTACACAGTTTCACACATTTTTTCTTAAACAACATGGTCTACTACTTCTATCCCCAGATGTTAATAGGAAGTTTGAAAAAACCTACACCGGTTTCTGACTCTTAGGATAAGTATACCTATAAACCTCAACAGAGTATATAGTACCCAAAATGACATACGCAACTTCAAATCATTAAAAAAAAAATGAAATCCCACAAATATGTCTTTTAGAAAGCAAGGAAATAAATCCAAAAAACTCCCAATTAATGCAATAAGTAAGGAAAAATAAAGAGTAAAACTTACATTATCAGGCAAGCAGTATCCATGATCTATGGGGATCAATACAGTTCGTCCTGATTCTCCATCTTTGCTTATTAGAATATTCCCAGCATGCCGATCTGCATTTGCCAACCTAATATCCAACACAGATATCTTATGCACCTCTTCAACAGGGAAAGCCTGAGGACCCATGTCTTCACAACTCCCATAATTTTTCATGAACATCTGCAGTGATCCAATCTTAATGTTCTTTGCTGCAAATTCAAATCCTTCTGGATGGTGAAACCCCTCGTGCAAGCATCTAACAAGTATCGTCGGTGGGACTCCAGAAAATCCAATTTTATCACTAGAAAATGGCTGTGGTCCACCTCTTGGATGATCTAAAACGTATGCTGCAACTTCTCTAAATGCTCCTTCTCCTACTCTGGTTCCCCTCTTCAATCCTTCTCCATCTGATGATAGAGGCAGCCCACAAGGATTATTTATGGCCATGGGTTCCTCGTCAATCGGCTTAAAAACTGATACATAACTATGCCCCAATGAATCAGGCATGAAATAAGCTCCACCAGAACCTTCAGAAGATCTGATAGGTTGGTTCCCTTTCTCCAATCCAGCAAATGTAGAATTAATCATACCCCTAATCACAGAAGGCAATTTAATCTTCGGATTAACCACAACTGGTTCCAACAACAGATCACTATCCGGTAGCTTCCTACCTACAACCTGAAGCTCATCAGTTTCCTCTTCACCTACTACTTCTTCATCATCTCTCCTCTCATTTGTATTTGATGCAACAATTGAAAGTTCGAAATTTTTCTCAACTGGTCTAGCTCTAACTTTTGCTGATTTTCGAACCAGCAAATGAATCACAGCATCATTGTTTTTAGAGATATCGTCAATGAGGCATTGGTCATGAAGCTTCTCACCATTACATATTAATTCTTGATCCTTAACATCGTCAAAATCCTCCTCCTTTTTTGCAATTTGTTGCTTCACATATCCTACATTTCTATTCCTCTCAACATGGAATTCATATTCCTTCCCAGCAGCAGTCCTAACAGTAATAACCTGAAGATCAGAGAGTTTAAGGACCAAATGTAGAATATTACCATCAGTAACTCCATACTCCCTTACGAGGGAATCGTTTCGAGCAAGTTCTCGACCACCGAAAACAAGCTTCTGCTTCTTCACAACAAAACCCTTACATGTTTGGATCCTTAATTTTACAGAAGCAATTGAATCAGACTCCAATACACGCATTGGAATCAAAGAACCCGAAACTGTGAGATAAATAAGGATCGATTCGCTCGAACTAGGGTCTGGGAGAGAATGGAAATGACCAGGGGAAAGGATGGATTCATCACGAATAGGACTAAGAACAAGACCGGATACAGACATTTTGCTTTAGAAAATTAAGAGCTTTTTGTGCCCTAAATCAATGTAGAAGCTTTAAACCGAAGAACCCACCAACAATTTCACAAATTTGACTCCATTGACGATTAATCTTAAATGGAGGGATCAACCTAATAAGGATGAAAACAAAACAAAAAAACCCAGCAAATCCTGTACAGGAAAACGAAAAAAAAAAATTTAAAAATCCCTAAATAATTCCAACCCCAGAATTCATGATTAAGAGAAACAAACCCTAATCGAATAGATTAAGGTAAGGTCCTCAAAATCATAAAACAAAAAAAACCTCTTCTCAAACCCTCCAAGATTAGAACTTTAGAGAAGGAATTATTATGTTTAATAACCCTAGCAACCAATCAAGAAACCAAAACCCAATGCACAAAGAATTAAGAAACTAAAAACACAAGCAATAATTAGGGTTTCCTCAGTTCCTCCTTCAAGCACAAATTCGAAACCCACTCAATCTGTAACACAATTAGGGATTCGAAGATTAGGGTATTCTAAAATAGGGATTTTTAAACAAAATCAAAGAAAAAAAAGGGAAATTTTGGGAGGGTGATGGGTGGAATATGGAGATGGAGAAGAGTGGATTCTTACCAAAGGAAGAGAACCAAAGACGATGAGATGAAGAAACGGAGCTTAAATTGAAGAACAGATTAAGAGATAAACGACGAATTGGCGAGGAATTGAATCAAATTTGCCCCTTTTAGGATTATGAAGAAAAAATGAGATTTCTTGTTGCTGTTTCTAGGGTTTTCAATGGTCCGATGTTTACGCCAACGATTGACTGTGTTTTTTTTTTATTGAGATTTTGATAAGAAGGTAAGAAACTGAGAAGAAAGACGGGAGCGTAGGTGTCGGCATTTTAAACGCTTGGACCGATTAGACTTTTAACGGAAATTTTAAAGACGTAACGGCCGTTAAATAAAGAAGCAAGTTCTTGGAAAGTGGGTGTAGTGTTGTTGTTAAATCCCAAGATTTTCCTTTTTTTAGGTTCCTCAATTACCCTTTAACTTTACTCAAAATCACCAATATGTATTTTTTAAATTATTTCTGAAAATAATATTTCTATAAATTTTTGTTCATCTTGTTTAGTTTTTTTTGAAAAAAAAGAAGAGAAAACAGGAACTATGGGATATGACATGGCACCATTATGACTTTTGAAGGGCTTTGTGTGTCACATGTGGTGCTGGAGTACTAAAAATATGACATGTGACATCTGAAGTTTCTATTATTATGATATAGTATTAATTAAGGGTCAGGTTATATAACCCCTTTATATAGCCTCTCTTATATAATCTCTGTCTGTGAAGCTCATATACAGTATATCAAAGGGTTGATTTTTAGAAAAAATTTTCTCTTCACTATGTATAATATCATATTAAAAAATCAGTTCGTTTTAAAATTTATAACCCCCTTAAATTAGCCCTTAAAAAATTGGTAAGTTTTTAACTTTTATTTTGACCGTTGATTTACAAGGACTGATTTATAAGGTTTGAAGTTTTAGAACGGACTGATTTTAGATGAGTATGTTCTCCTCACTATGTAGATCATCATCTCTAAAAATTATCTCCTAGATGCATTTTATGTGGATCCTACAAGGTAGAGGGGTTATTATTGGGCTATATAACCTCAATCATTAATTAATACTAGCTATAAATAATAAAAAAAATAAATCATAAATCATATATAATATATGCACATAATTTATACCAATTCTTCGGTTAAGATTAAAATATTTTAAAATTATATAAAAATAAAAAATTTAAATAAAAGATAACATAATTAGATATTTAAACAATAATATAAATATAATTTAACTAAAACCTAACAATAATAAAGAAAATAATAATATAAATATAAAAAATAAAATAAAATAAAAAAATCTATACACTAATGTATCAAATATCTTACATCAAGTTTAAATTAAAATTAATATATTCTACAATTATATACTAATTATAATATCATAATACTTTTTATTCTATAAAATGGGTGACACGTTCTATTTTGAACAAATTTTGTAGACAAATTCATATAGCATCTTGTAATTTGTCTATTTGCTTGTTGTGTACTTGTCCTACACATCAGGAGTCGAGCCTTACCAGGAAGTGCCACATGGATATGTCAATCTTCGATTTGTCTACAAAATTTGTCAATTTATTATTACTCATTCTAATAAAAATAAAAATCAAATATTAAAATTTTTAAAAACTAAATTTCCAAAGCCTATGGGCTATGGCCAACCCTTTTTTCCAAAGAAGGTTATTTTAGTCACCTAAAAAGAACTATATCTTTATCCACTCATGTACACGATCATCTCCAGGTAGACAACAAATATTGACCATACGATCTAGAAAGCAAAAGATCTTGGAGAATCCGAGATGTAAAGTTTAGAGAGTACCATCAGCTCGGGTGAACAAATTAGATTCGTTTTCGAATTTATAAAATATCGTACGGAACTATGTACGTTTTAAGGAATGTTAATGATTTGACGGCTGTTAAAGTTAACGGAGATGACGTGTTCGGACTAATCACAAAACCGGAGGAAGGATCCCATGTTTTTTTTTTCTTTTTAAAAACAGGAGAATCTTAATTTATAATGGTGGCCCGTGAAATACAGAAAACAAAAAAAGACAGAGAACAACAGCTTGTTGTACTCCTGAGGAGAACGTTAGTGAGAGGATTAGAACAGTGATGTGGTCCTCGAGATCCGTCAATTGTGTTACTCGAGGACCATAGAGGCCGTATTCTTGGAAGATGACAAGCATTATGATTCACACAGCTAAAGATGTGATGTTGTCATCCTGAGGTAAACGCTTTAGGAATATCTTTTTTTATTGCTAAAAATAATAAATGAAGAAAATCAATGTTTCTAGAAAGAGAAAGGTCCACACGTTTTTATGGCTTTGGCCTAAACTTGGTGAAGAAGAAAATAAGGGTATAAAAGTAATTTCGTTTTTTTCCCTTCTCCCAAGCCTGCATGCATTTAAGGCATACTGTGGCTGCATGCCTCGTTTGAAAATGTACTTTCATACGTACATGCATTCATGCACTATCATACCGTGACACCAAGTTTTGGTGTCTCACACCAGCACCTTTTGGCCCAAAACTTCTAACCCGCTCAAACATTGAACTTTATTTATCATCGTTTATTTTCTTACTGTTGATTTCTAACCGATTTTTAGCCAACGTTTGATTGGGTTAGAAGTTTTAAAATGGATTGATTTTTTGTTGAGATGATCTACATGATGAGGAGAACATGGTCCAAAAAAAATCAGCCACTGATGTGGGCCCTAGGCCCTTGTTTTGGGCCAAAAGTGCATGTACTTTCATACTTGCATAGTATTTATACATTGTTACTCATGCATATGCTCAGTATGTCAATGTATACGCGCATCGCACAAATGAAGGGCAAGGATATGGAGAGATTTTTGTGAGAGGTTTCGATCCCTTGCAGAGTTCACACGTGGATGATCTAATATCTAAGGTCATCCACATCAATTCAAGGCTAAAAGCTAAATTTGACTTAGCAAATTTAGCCAAGATCTTGAAAGCTAAATTTGACTTAGCAAATTTAGCCAAGATCTTGGAATAACACATCAATCGTTTTAATATTTGGTAAAAAATAATAATAAAAAAAACTAAAAAGGACACATTTGTCATTTTTAAAAACAAAAAATCTTTTTCAAAAGGATTTTATTTTATAAAAATGACGCATGTGTCCTTTTTTGAAATTTAAAAAAAAAAAACACAAAAACAAAATTTGTGGGACGCTCCCCCTACCCACCCAACACAGATGCCTCTCCCCGCCCACCCGCCTAATTATAAAATCTGGAGATTGAAATAGAAAGAGCCAAATTTGATTTACGTGAGAGACTTGTAGGGTTGTTCTTCATATTTAGACAGGACAATTGCGTAACATTTTCTAGAGATTTTGTCAGAAAATATTACTACTCTGGATGCCCTATGGATGATTTTTTTTTTCTAAGACATCTAATTAGTTCTATCCCTCTATCTACATGGTGAAACTTTGAGCCATTAATAAAAGTCTTCAAAAGATATGTGATAACCTAGCTATAACTAAAATGATCAAAACTGACTCTATATTGAGTTGTGAATTATCTATTAAGTCATCAATCAATTTCATGATAAAACTCGTTCGAGTCAAATACTTTTTCGTTTGAAATGTCCAATGGTTGGGAAGGATATAAGTACACTTGATGTGTGTATTTTTTTTTTAATATATATATATTTAGTAACGCGACTTGAGGCTCATAACACTTTTGTCCGCTGGAACCAACTAAAACCTAACTCTATAATGTGTTTTAATGCGGTTGTGTGTGTGTGTGTTTTTTTTTTTTTTGACATTTAGGCCTTACTTGATATGCAGGAAAAATTTACAGAATGCAAATTACCACAGTTGTAATAGTGGTAGTTTGCATGGACAAACAAGGCCATAGGTATCCTAACTAGCAGAGGAATACCATACCAAGCAGCTGATTTATCAATTTGACCGGGAATAACTGCAGATGCTAATTTTTCATGCATACCAAACAAAGCCTTAGTAATGCGACTTGAGGCTCGTAACACTTCTGTTCGGTGGAACCAAACCAACTAAAACGAGCTAACCTAGGGCTGAAACTAGACGTAGATGGCCTTCAACTCAGGCTATATTGAAGAAGGGCATGCACTTCTGTGGGAATATATCCCATCACTTACTTCTTAAGGGAGTTTGGAATTAGATGGTCGCTTGGCAAAGACCTTACAATGATGCTATTTAGAGAACGCCAAGGTGAGACATTTTCTACTGTTGGAAAATTTTTGTGGAAATTATATATTGCCATTTGGGAAGACTTAATTATATTAAGTTTTGGATAATTGGAGAGGTCAAAGATCTTTATAAATTGGTTTGTAAAGTTTTTCATCTTCTCGTCATTGTATTTCAAATTTTTATCTATTTTAATTTAGACTACTGCTTAGGGGTGGGACTTGGGTTGGGTCAACCCAACCAACCCGAACCCGACCCGGTATTTGGGCAAGTATGGGCGAAGGTTGCTGGACATTTGGACAAGTATGGACATTATTTTGCCAACCCGTAGTTAAATTTGGACAAGCATGGGCATAGATAATTGCTAACCCAAGCAACCCGCCCAACCCGAGAAACTTATATGTATATTACGATTTAAATTGATTTCTAACATGGAAATATGTGACCAGAAAAAGAAAACTCTAATTTTACCAAGTATTTTGAAATATATAAATGGATAAATACATTAAATTACTAATATAGGGTTGAGGTATTAAGACCCAAAACAAAAACTTTCCTTTTGTCTTATTATATGTAAAGTAAAATTATAATATTACTTAATAAGTAAAACTCAAAATAGTATAAAGACAATTATGAATTTTGATTTCGTTGTTACTATATTTTGTTTAAAATTTTCATTTATTATGTGAGTAGATTGTTAGTTTTTTTATCTTTTTAAATTATGAAGGATATTTTATTTATTTAAATTTATTTTTTATTTATTATTAATTTTTTGTATTAATAATTTTATTCAATCACCTAAATTTAATGAAACATGGGCAACCCGAAGAACCTAAAAAACCCGAAGAACCCGAGAAACCTACTCGGGTCATGCGTGGGCAAACTTCTTATAGGTTTTGTGGGTTCTATGGGCAGTCTGGGCAAATGAGGTACAGTGTGGGCATGGCATGTCCAAAGCCTCTAACCCGCCCAACCCGCCCGAGTCCCACCCCTACTACTGCTTTACTTTTTATCAATTATATCATATACTCAAGGGTAACCTTCTTTTTATCACTCTTATATATCCTCATTGGGATATCCCAAGCATAGGCTCTGCTTGGTACACCGTGAATATTCGTAAATGCGAAAATTCACGGTTCATCATGTGTTTGTAGATGATTGATGAGAGCATCTAATAGCAAATATTTTGTGGGATTTGCAATGGACTTACAAAATAAACTATCTAAAATTTTTTATTTATTTTTTTCTAATTTATAGAATTTTAATTAGTACCTAAAAGAACCGTGAATTTTTGCATTTGCGAATATTCACGGTGTACCAAGTAGAGCCATAACAAATATTTTAACACAAACTTCCGAGAAATCAAGAGGGTTTTTATGTTTTAGAGTCGAGAATGAAGAATCAATGATAGCTATAATAATAATAATAATAATAGTAATAATAATAATAATAATAATAATAATAAATCCACCTCTTCCTCAAGTGTCTGACGAAGAATATAAGGGTTAGGCTTCGATTTTTTTCATTAATCTACAATTTTTGTTCGTTTTAACTTGTATAGCATGAGCTTTAATATTAAGTCTAGGGCTCGTGAGTCTGATACAGCTTATTAACATTAAAGCTCGACTATGTATGTCTGAAATTTGTTGTTAAGCCCTAGACTTATATTTCATTTTTATAAATAATATTTAAGAAAAAAACGAAGAAGGACTGCAGTTATTTTTAACAAATCTCCTCTATTAATGAGGTCGCAGTGGGTAGTTTCTCCCCCTTCTCTGTCTAGCCTAAAAAAACTAAAAAGAAAAGGAAGCACCCCAAACAGTGGTGGATCCAAGATTTTTCATCAGAGTGTGCGACTAAGTCAATTGAGATAGATTCTTAAAGAATTATAGTGAAAATACCTTAATTAAAATTAGACCCATAAATTAATGGGTTTAAAACTAAAAATATCAAACAATTGATTTCAACCTTTAAGATGAAATCCAAAGTTCCTTTATTAAAATGAAATCCAAAATTTGGTTTCAAAAATTTTAAAAAGAGATAAAGGGAGAGAGAGACTAACTAACTATCCTATTTTTTATTCATTGGTTGACGAAGGCTTGAAAGGAGAGAAAAAAGATAAAAGGGAAAAAACACTAAGTTTGAAAGGAAAATCGTTCTTCAGTTATTTGTTTATTTGGGTGAGTGGGTCAATTGTTTACAATAAAAGAATAGTTAGGATCTGCATACATCTTTTATTCATGCAATTAATTTACAATGTGGATTGTGGGGCACACAAAAAGAAGATCTAAATTTAGATTTTGGGTGAGGATGTTATCCTTGTCATGTAGATCATGTACTGTTAATTGCAATCAACAGATGATGGGGTTAGAAGTTTTAAAATAAATTGATTTTTTGTAAGGATGATCTACATGGTCAAGATAGCATCATCATCCGCAATCAGCCTTTAGATCATCTTAATCTAGTCCCTCACAAATGATAACTTTATTTATTTTTTTATTTTTACAATAAATCACAGGTGGTCAAACAATTAAAAGGTAAGCACTAGGTTTAATAATAGGATTTATTAGGGGTGAGCAACTAATAAAGTTGAGGTGTGCAATAGATAAAATTTTATAACCTTTAAACAAAAACTTGAAAACAGATCACCCTCTTTACAACGTGGGTCCGCCACTGACCCCAAATTATGTTTTCAGTCAGACCAAAAAGAAATCTCCTCCATTAACAAAAATGAACTAACCTAAGTCACAACTTAAAAAACCAGAAGTGCCGATATCAACCGTCTTAATTTATTATCTTTTACTGATAATGGAAAAAAAAAATATTCCAATGACTTCCCCTAAAAGGGAGAAAAAGCTGAAGAAATTTTATGTGAGGAAAAAGATAAGCCACACAAAAATGACATGTTTTTTTTTTGCATATATTTTTTCTAAATATATAAAAAATAATATCCATGTGTTCTCAAAAAAAAAATAATAATATCCAAGGGTCATGCACTTGAACACACATTCATTTATCTCTTCTGCAATTTTTATATTTCTTTTTTCTTCTTCCACAAATTGTCAATTTTAAGAAAGAAAAATTTTAAAAATACCTATTTGCCTTTTTTACAAAGATAGAAAAAAAAATAAATTATTTTAACTTTTATTAACCGACGGCACATGGTAAACACATATACATCTTACTTAGTAAGTCTGATATATCAAAATGATATTTATGATAATTAAAAATAAATTATTGATCGTTCATAAGTAGTGGTAGTATTGTTCGAATATGCTTAATTAATGTGAAAGTTATTGATAATTTAATGTTGAATTCAAATTATTTAATTTAAAGTTCATTAAATGTCAAATATATTTTTTCATTATGAATTTTTTTTTAACGAATTTGAGTATACCTTGAACTTGAAAAAATTATAAAAAGGGTAATTGCAGAAGTACAAAAAATGGCACTATTACAATGCATCTAATTGCTATTTACTGACTGCATTAATATTAATTAAGCCTCATATGATACTTTTAATTAACTGAACTCCTCTGATCAAGAAAACAAATTTGTGACTAAGTACAAACCATTTGTTCTAATTGAGAATTAAGAAATTATTACGTACGTAATAATCACATAAAACGCCGAATTTATCGCCTTTGCTGGAGGAAAGGGTCTCCAAGTGAGGGTCATTAAATCCATAAAAATGCCCTAAACATATCCCGATTCGTTTATCCTAGTTTGGGGTGATCCAAAAATAGCGAACTTCAATACGTATCGATTAGGATGAATTAGATTAAAGTAAATTAACCTAAAAAGGAGTAAACTCATATTAATCCCAAGAGATTATAAGTAGAACTTAATTAAGGGTACGTAATAATGTTCACACACGGATGGAGTTTTATTTGGCCTAATGATAAAGGGTATATATAGATTAAATGAACGTTGATGTTACGCTGACAGAAAAGTCTATAGAATTTTTTTTACAGAAGACACAATCTACGATAAATGCATATCATTTTAAGATGGACGCAAATTATAAAAGTATGTAAAAACCAATTTTAAAGAATTATGTAGCATTTTAGTGTAAGTTTACCATTATTCTTAAATGAATGCCCTAAATGGAAACAATATTTTTAAAGAATTTTGCTAGAATAACACCAAAATTTGACATCAAATATTACATCTGATTTTTTTAAGTGGTATGAGGGGCTGAAAGGAAATTAATGCTTTGTTATGATTGGTTTTCAATCAATAAAATAAGTAAATGTAATCTTTAGTGTCAAAATCTAGTGTCTCTATAGTATTGCATTCGGTCCACAAACACTGGATGGGAGTAAAAAAACAAAACTAGGAATTAGTTGAGGTACGTCAATTCGTCAAGTCGACCAACCATCATGGTGTGTGGGGGTGTTTTCCATCATCATGGGGTCTTACATGCCATGCTGGTACACTATTTTCTATCCCATCAGCTCCATGCATGATCAAATACATAGTACTGTTCATTTAGAGGACCCACGATCATGGGTGGAAAATTGCACAAAAGAAGTGCCACAGTGGATTGATTTGAATCATTAATTTTGGTGGGGCCATTTGTATGGTATAACATATTGGTGGGCCATTTTTAGACTTTCTTTTTGATGACTAAGGTGGTGTTTGTTTTTGTTGGAAAAACTCAGTCTTGAGACTAGCAATTTCAACTGAAAAATTAAGTGGAACCTACATTAAATTTTATAAAATAAAATATTGGGATGCGTTCCTCTCGTAGATGAGTTACTCGTAGAGTATTTATTTGCCCAAAGAGCACCCACTTTTGTGAAAGGAGGAGGACCCAAGCAAAGACACACGTGTGCACCGTCCGACCGACCTGGACTGGACTGGGTTGGGTTGGGACTTGCTCTTCTCGAGGTGGGCTTGGGTTTGGGTCTCACAGCTTAAATTTAATTTTTTTGCTTTGGGCTTTATTTCCAACAGTTGTTTAATGGATTTTTTTTTTGTGTCTGTTCACTAAATTCGTGGAACTAATTTCAAACGAACTAGTACAATAGTTATGGACGAATGGGTTCATCTGAACAATCATCTACCTATTTCGAACCATCACCTTAGTATCTATAAATAGTCTTCCAGTCTCTGCATTTTTTTTAATTTGCATCAAGTGTTTAGTGTTATTCGAAGTTTTAGAGAGAGAGTAATCTCTGCATAATTTAGTTCGTTGGTTCCTGTATTTTTGAAATGTTGCAAGTACAAGAAGGTAAGATTATTGTAGTCCTGGGAGACAAACACGATTGTCTTAAGGATATAGATTCTTTTAGCCTCGATCTAATTTTGTTTCACTGTTTATATTCTTCTCTTCTTCCCCCTCTCTTTTATTTTGTTTCAGAACTGTGTTTTACAGTTCGATATTGTTATATTTTATTATAACAAATTACAATTTCGTACTGTTATGTAGTAATAGTTTCATTCTGTTCTGAAAACTCATTTGACTTGGAGGTCTTATTCACTTTCAGTTAATTTTTAGATTTTTTGTTTTTTTTTTGTTCTTTTTAGGTTTTTGTGGCTGAATTGAAGTAGCCTGTAATGTTTAAAAACACTTAAAAATATTCTTTGAAGTTATATTATGGATTATTATATAGTGTTTTATATAACAGAATCAATAGATGCCTTGTCATGACCGTACCATTATTTGCAAGTGTTTTATGTGATTTTAGGGCATTGTCACGACAGTGTCGTATGGACAATCCCACGATAAGGTCATGGACTTATGATGGCAACAGTATCTGGTGTCAGCTTTGTTCTTTGGCATGTTCCTATTCACCAACTTCCCATAGTTTTAGGGGTTGATATTAGCTAGGGAAGCTATTTTGGATGGAAGGTAAGCAATTTTAGATTGTTAAAGGGATCTCTACTAATAAATACACCCTACCCCACTAAAATACATCCCACCCCTACTATTTTAGGTTTTACATCCCACCAAAAATGTACCCCACCCCTACCACCACCATCCTACAGAGTATAAGATTAATAGAAATTAGTAGAGAGGGGATCTTCAGCCCAGTTCAAATTTAGGATAAAAAACCAAGTAACTTCGAAACTTTCCTTTGAAGTGTGTGTACCTATTTTGGGCTAGGGCCTGGGGTGGATTCGTAATTTTATAGTCAGGTTTTTTTTCGAAAAGAAAGGAAAATAAGATTCATTGCAAGTGGAAAGGCTATGATTAATCCTTCAAAACACATTTGCAGGTCTTCACTCTTCACCATTCCTCTACTCGATTAAGCCTTGAAGACACCAGTAGTCGTACAGTAATTTTGGCTCCCATCTAAGGTTATAATATATTAAAGAGGTTATTGCACCTTCTCTTAAAACGCACCTTTATAATGCCACACATGTAGGACCTACATGCATATCATGACATTTTGGATGGCATTTTGGATCTCTAATTGAGTTTGGATTGTTGATCTCTTTTAGTGAAAATAGATCATATCATGACATCAAAATACCTAATTCTCAATAAAGTACCAAAATTAATGACTTAAAATAAAAAATAATAATGCAAATGTCACTAAGAAAAAAGAAGATGGAGGTCTTCATCATCTCCATCACTATTCCTCTTAAGATCCAAACACTATTAACAATTCACTATTTCCTCTTCAAAGATGTAAAGAAAAGATTGACCCACCATCATAAAAATATGTTAACAAAAAAAAAAAAAAAAATTGCATACAAATTCTCAGCATACATATGAATTAAAGTAAATAAGATACTACAACGTGTTCTCTTGGTGAAGAGGCAACCAAAATCCACCTCTGTCAACAATAGCGACAGTAAGATAAATTCTTGAGGACTACTTATATCATCATATTCGGCATCGGCCAGACCATAACAGGAGAGAAGGAGGCTCTGTATATTGAAAGAACTGTCACGGTGAAGCATGGCCGTCTCTGAGATTTGGGGGTCCGCGGCGAATGTGTAGAGATGGGACCCCCTATAAATTAATAGTAAAATATTTTAAAAGATCGTCTTGAGCATACGAAAGCCGTCATCACGTACAAATGAAGAGAAACTACTAACATCCATATAGATATAATACAAGGACTGATTTCTTGTGATGATGTCATCCTCATCATGAAAATCATTATCAAATAAAATTAGCATATTCTAAAACTTCTATTTCCATAAAAAATTGATTTAAAGTTAATTGATTATCAACGGTAAATAGAATCGGTTTTTGATCAATTTTTAGTGGTGTTAGAAGCTTTAGAATGGATTAATTTTTTAAAGGATAGTCTACATGATGAGAACATTATCCACCAAAAATCAACTTTTAGATCGTATCCAGATAGACGCCATTAGTGAAGTGTCGCTCTTTAAGGGTATCCCAATAGTTCGTATGGGAAAGAAGTGACGAAGATGACACTAAAGGGAAAGAAGGGTCCAATATTTATGTTGAATGTGGTAAAAATGTTCTAACATATAATACGTACATAAGATAGATTTTTTTTTATAGAACATAAGATGAATTTTGTTTAAGTTTAAAGTTTTTTAATATGTTATTTTAAAGATCATACCTACAAAAAATCAGTTCAATTAAAGACTTCTAACATCACAAAGTCTTAATCTAATATTTAATAGAATGAATGAATGGCTCATATTTAAAGTAATTTTCTTAGAGGGTTATGGATCTTTAATTGAGCTAATATTTTTCACAAAAATTACATGATTTTGAAACCATTAACATGCCAAAAACTTGTACAAATTTAACCTTCTTGTGTGGCCTAAAGGCACATGTTAATAGGACCTAATTTTGGGGGCCCTTCAAATGTGGGGGCCCAAGGCGGCCGCCTTGACCCAAAGCCGGCCATGCCGTGAAGGAGTACCTGATCAACAAATTCTTTGAAAGATGTGGTCTTTCCTTCTTTGTGGGAGGAATCAAATTGGTTGAAGTTAAAAGTTCAGAAATGGAAGAAATGTCCAGAGTGAAGTGCAAAGACCCAATTCGATTCAACTTTACACCCTCCCAAGAATAATATTAAATCTAACAATGCAATAAATAGTCCAGAATTGATATTTCAGTCCCACTTTTAGGCCTGTTAATTGGGCTAAGTGAGCTGGGCTTAGGGGGGTTCAAACTCGACCCGAAAAATATTTGACGTTCCCAAACTCAAGCTCAGCCCAAAGTAAAATTAGATCACCTTGATGAAACTAAGCTAGAAAAATGAGTGAGTGTTTTGTTTCAAAAAAAAAACAAAATAAAATTATATATTGTATTTCAAAAAACTGAAAGATGTGTTGGGTTTCAAAAAAAAATTGTGCATATTTCCAAGTAAATTTTATATTTGCATAACAAAATGTTAGTAATTAGTATGTATTTTATATTTTTAATTTACAATTATATTTTATTCGGGCTGGACTAAAATTGGACTGAGCTCTATAATTCCCAAGCTCGACCCAAACTTGAATTCGGGCCTAATATTTTGTTCAGGCTAGGCTTGACTCATTCTCAAATAAAGCTCGACCCAAAAATGATCGGGCCGAATGAGCGGACTTTGGTCTAGCCCAATCCAATTGACATGATGCCTACCCACTTTTTACTAATTCAACCTAATAAGTATTTTTTATCAGCAAAAAAATTTAATTTTATTCAGCCCAATAAGTATCGGTTCCATAAAACCGATGCTACAAATTTATTTATCAGTTACGTAGGCCAATAGCACAATCACAAAGTAGCTTACTATGTTAATAGGCTATCTTATAAAATCTGTAATGGTTAACTCCTCGTAAAATCAATCAATAATTGGGCCGATCTAAAATGTTGGGTTTAAAGTTTTTGAGCCATGTTATTTTTTTTGGAGAAATGCGCCTTAGTTTCTGTTAGGACATGTTGCAGCTCTGGCATTATCAGATATTCTTGTGATGATGTTCTACGTAATAAAACTTTAGTCCTTTGTTGATCTCCTTGCAAGTCGCACAAGTGGAAGAATAAGTTGGACCGAACTACATAACCAGAGCATAGAACTAGAGCGAGAGCATTGGGCCGTCACACTCGGGAGAGCCGTTGCGGGAAACCCAGGAGCGCCATTTGGAATCTGGAGTGAAGTTTTGAAACGAGTGCGTCACCTTTTTACAACAATTCTAATTACGAAAAGACAGATACATCATAAGAGAGGCCATTGAATAACCTAATCTCATGTAAATAAGGCAATATATACTAAGCAGATGATTACAGAACCAAACTCAAACTAATGACAATGAAGAGAGTCAAGTGACAGTGTCAAAATGTAACCATCTCAATACCTATTTGAATAATGCACATCCTATGAAACTTAAAACATTAGGTAACAAAATGTGTTTTTGCATCCTGACCTTGAAGCAGAGCAATGATTTCCATGCCTCCGAAACGTAAGCAACTAACATTCAATGTAAGAAAAACGAAAATGTTCTAGACCACAAATCCTGTTAAACTTGTGCTTAGAAAATCTCTTAGGAAGAGCTCCGTTGAGCTTGTACATGACACATAGATGGCTTCTTCTACAAAACAGCGGAATTGATCAATTGATGATTCTGTCTTCACTACAAAAGAACGGTGAATTTCTGGTTTGTGTGGCAAGAGACCGAACAAGTCCTCAACTTGGATTTCGCTCTTAAGAAAATGTAGAACGGTGAGAAGGTGTAATCCTGCATTGCTTCCTCGTGTGGAAGAGAAGTAACCAAAGGTCTAAATGGCTTTCACGCTCCCGTGTATATTCTGTTTATGTATTCATGAGGGTAAACCCTACTGAAATCAGCTGATAATCACATGCACAAGCTGTACATTGCCATCCACAAGTGTTAAGCTTAACTTTTCTAAGAGACCCCGTAAAAGTCACATTCCAAGCAAATCATTATCAAGAAAATGAGACTGACGATATAGGTGAAATTGTAGATAGATTAGACTAACACGCAATCTTTCGTTGCTAAAATTCTACACATATAAACTTATCATAAATTCAAAATGTAAAAATTACCAAACTAAGATTTAGAAAAACAAGATTGAGATACTCGAAGAGGCTCTTGGCAAACTCATCAGCTCTTCAGTAAATTCGATTAGTCGAGGCAAGTCTTCCTTAGAAGTGAAAAGTTTCATTTTCTCCAAAACCGCGGCATGCTTCAGCAAAAATCCCAGAAACAGGAGCTCATTAATACGACCTTGGACACCTCGAATCTCAACAAACTTGAGGTGATACAGCATGTCTTGCGACGTTGCTTCTAATTTCCAAGAAGATTCTACTCTTGCTGGATCGATCAATTTTACCTACACAAAGATCAGGAAGTAATTAGTTAGAATGGCACCACAACCTTATGAATTAGGCAACTTTAGAGAATAAACACAAAAAGAAAATTCATCAAAAAGAAATATTAAGTTGTTGATGGTTACCTCATCCCAGTATTGGTACCATTCCAACGCTCTAGGTTCCTGGATAACAATACCAGTAAAGGTTTAAAGAAGGTACATTGATCTAGAGTGTTTAAAGATGTACTAAATGTTTCAAAGACATATATAACAACATGAAACTAATAGATTTGTCAATCACCTCTTTTATTTCCAAGAGAAGGGATTCTATATTAGGAGAGATCTTGAGTAAATGTACTATTGCATTGGCAGAGTTCTTTGAAAGCAGTGCTACCAGCTTCAAACATCTTAGATTACAAAACTGATTGAGCGTACTTGCTAATACGGCACAATCCACAATCTCGAGGAACAAATTCGATAATGTTAGATCTTCCACATTATGAAGCGCTCTCAGAAATTTCACCATGCGTTGTTGTTGACCACTACAAGATTTTATCTTCTCAATGTCAACCATTGAAACTCCATTCTCATAAGAATATTGTTCAGGTTTCATGTCAATGTCTGCCTTAACTAAAGCAGAAAGGTTCTCTATAGAATAGTCATTCGACATGAAATCATCACAACGAAACGATATGAGATTTGGAGCACATAACTTGATGCTATAACCTTTGTTGTTATCAACCTCCCCACGGTAATACAAATTTTCTATTACCAAGTGCTTAAGATTATGAGCAGTAATATCACAATTTCTTTGAAGAAATTCACAGTGTGATAGAGTCAATGATTCTAAAACAGGACAAGCTGAGAAGAACTTATTAGGTATATCAGTACTCTCAAACTGAACCCTTTGAAGAATCAGAGTTTTGAGACAAGGTAAACTCATTGGTTCAAATAAATTATCAAGCTTAAGGGGAGAAGGAGAATCTGAAGCAAGCCTGAACTCAAACCTCACCAAAGATTTGGAATTGAAGAGGCAATGAGGCAACCGAAATCCTTCCTCGACACCAGAGAAGTTAAGATATAGTTCTTGAATGAACTTATATCTTACTAGCATAAAGATCCATGAACGAAGAAGAATACTGTCTATATAATCATATTTGGCGAGATCATAAAAATCAAGACGGAAGCTCTGTAGTTTAGAAGAAGTTTCATGGAGAAGGAGTACCCCACTCACAATGTCTTGCAAATCTCTGGCCTTACCATCTCTGTGGGAATCAATTAAGTTGCAGTTGAAGTTCAGAAAGGGGAGAGTTGCCCAGAAATACCTCCATCTTTTAGACCAAACACTGGTTTGGATGGTTTGTTTTAGGTCAAGGAAAGTGAAGATGTGATGAAGAATTGATTTCGGTAAATCGCTAATCCTGTCTTGTTGTTCCTGAGAGATTGGCGAATTTCTGGGTTCCTTGGTTGTCTGGAATAGACGAACTGTTTTCAGTAAATCGCTAATCCTGTTTTGTTCATGAGAGATTTGGGAATTTCTGGGTTCCATCGTTGTCTGGACAAAGATGTTTTAGGACAAGAAAAGAGAAGATCAGATGAAGAACTGGTTTCGGTAAATCAGTAATCCCCGGGTTCCCTGGTAGTCTGAACAAGACGATTGAATTAGGGTTTCTCTAAACCAGGAGCCTAAACCTAGTCGATTTATATAACTTCTTTCTCAAGTTACTAAGTTTGTAACTTTTTACTTAAGAGTCGGTTTAGGGTGCTGTTTTGGGCATCTAGTTTCTATTTTTGAGAAACTAGAATTTTACTATTTTGTGGTAAATTTGTGTTTTAGAAGTATTAGAGGGTGTTTGGCAACCACTTAAGAAGTTACTTTTTGACTTATATAAGTCAAAAAGCAAAAAAAGTTTGTATGGTAACACTTTCAGGAAGTGACTTCTAGAAGCAAAAAAGTTGCTTCTATTTGAAGCAAAAAAATTTTGCTTCTTGCTTCTCACAGAAGTAACTTCTCACACTTATATTATTTTTATTGTTGTTATTTTTTCTCCTCATTCTCTCTCACCATTTCTTCTTCATAGCAATTAAAAATTTTCATCTTATTTTTATCGGTGATGATCATGATCATGACCATGACCATGACCATGACCATGACCATGATGATGATGGATGATGATTGTGGTGATGATGATGGGCGATGGTGGTAGTGGTGTTGATGATAACGGATGGTGATGATGATGAAGGTAGTGGTGATAATGATGGTGATGATGGATGATGATG
>MVGT01004232.1:117024-145952 GCA_002174775.1 Macleaya cordata | reverse complement strand
ACCTACTTGATTTATTACTTCCGGATGTGATGATTGATGATGTAAATCCTTGATTTCTCAATGATTTTGATGATAATACTAGTAACTATTATAGATTTAATGAGAGAGGATGTAGATGAAGATGTATGTTATGGAGAGTAAAGAAAAATATGTATATTGGGGAGAGTAATAAGAGGTGTAACAGGGGTGTAAACATAAAATAAAAGAGGAGATTTTGTGTTTTGAAGAAGGAAATAAGGGGGGTTTATATAGGAAAAATTTTAGATTTTATTATTATTATTATTTTAATATTTAATTTTTTTAATATAAAAAATAATTTTATATTTTTGTTAGTGGGCTGCTACAGTAGCCGCCGGCTACTGTAGCGCAGCCCACGTTTTTTTGATTAAAATATTATTTTTTATTTTAATTAATTAATTAATTATTTTATTTTATTTTATTTTATTTTATTTTTTATTTTTTAGAGATAACTCTCTTAATGCATATAATGAGTTTTCATGCAATTACCATGCATATGAGAAATTTATTTCTTAAATCAATACACACCAAAATGGGTATAATACCAACATAACTATGTTACGCAAGTGTAAAATTCATACTATGGAATTTCTTGGGATATTACAGTCAGCATGTCCATGCTAGTCGTTCATTTAAGCACACGAATCTCGAAAACATGATTATGAGATTTGTGCACTTAAATCCAACGACCAGCACATGCTTGGTACAATAGGATTCTTTTGTAAAATGCTATATTCAGTCAAAAGAGATCAAACTAGTGTTCAAATAGAATTAGGTCTCATCTAACATAGAACTATCTTGTTTGAACACTGAGGAATGGAACATGACTCATTTGTGTTCCAACATGAATTGTGAGACAAGAACTAATTATATCCAGTCTGGTACGACCAAACAAGGTGTCGATTTTGAAAAAAAAAATAATTTACATCTAACTATTCTTCTTCTTTTTTTGTTCCTTAACTGGGATATTGAGGTTTCTTAAAACACCCGATTAATTTTTGGGATAGTGCAAGTTCTCTAATCAGTGGTCTTCCACAAATAAATTTTCATTATTAGAGTGGCCTCAAGGACATCTAAACTATTCTACATCTTGTATCACATCCAAAATTATTTATGGACTTTACTATAAAATCTTACATGACTTCATTGAAAACAATCAGAAATAACATTTTTCTGTTTTATAAAATCTTATATGATTTTTAATCGTACCTCTACCTCCGATGGTGGGTTATGTTTTTCCTCGGCTTTTTTTTGTCATTCTTCTTCTTTTTTCTACTCCTACTCTCTCTACCTCTCTCAAAAACCACTTCTATCAATGTGGGTTTTTGAGTTAGGCCTCCTATGACCTAACAACAAAGAATAGGTTTTATTTTTATTTTTTTTTGGGAAAGAGGGTTTGCCAGACTAAATACCAGATGCTTATGTGGTTGGGTAAGACCCATCGCCATTCCCCTCCTAAAAGTGATTTAAACGGATTTTCAATTATTTGGTAGTAGGACCCACCATGCCACCTATGCTTATAGCATTTGATCGGTCCAAATAGAACTTCTTTTTTTGGGGTTTTTTTTACAACAACGTGATATCCCCTATAAAGGGGTCAGCCCATGTCCAATATTGAGTTTTTCGAGTTAGCCCTTAATCGGGTCATCCCTTGTCCAAAATTGGACCTTTCAATAACATCACCCTTTCCAATCCCTTTAACAATCTGTTAATACCCGCCAAAAATCTCTCTTCACTGCTCTCTCTCTCTCTCTCTCTCTCTCTCTCTCGCTCTCTCTCTCTCTCTAGGGTTTCTTTCGTCTTTTCGTCAGTTTAACCATCCCTTCTTACCCGCCAAAACAACTGCCTCTCTCTGTCGCTGCTCAGTACTCTGTTTCCATTCTTCTTCACCTTCTTTCTGCAACTAAGAACTCTGCAATCTTCTACCTCTTTGGGTTCTCCGAGCTCAAGCCCAGTACCATCACCAAACCCTAATTCTCCTCCTCCTCTGGTTCCTGCTTTATTTGTTTTTGGAGATTCATCTGTTGATTGTGGCACCAACAATTATTTAGGCACATTCGCTCGTGCCGATCTTGTCCCTTACGGTAGAGATTTCGATACACATACTCCAACTGGAAGGTTCTGTAATGGAAGGATCCCCGTCGATTATCTCGGTAATCTAAATAAAAATAAAAATCATATCAGATTCCCCATTTTACTGAACCTAATCCCATTTCAGTGTTCTTCCCTCTCTTCAATTACGTTTCTTGTTTTGGGAATTTACTGTAATTTCTGTTGAAAGGTGTCTTTGTTTTACTTTTTCTTGATCTGGGTTCGTTCTTGATTAATTTACTGTAATTTCTGCCCTGCTTTGTTAATTTGTTCTTTCTTTGACAAATTTTCTCGCAAGAATCAAATTTGGGTTTTTTTTTTTATGTTCTTTCTTTTGATTAAGTTAGTGCCTCTTTATCTAATTTTTTCAAATTTTAGAAGGAAATCTCAAGAACTAAAAAAGAATCCGCTTATGTTAACATTCTTTTCAAATTTCAAGCCCTAAATCCTAAATTAATCTAAGTTGGTTTTAATCAGCATTACGACTCGGGCTCCCCTTTGTACCTGCATTCCTCGGGCAAGGCGGAACAGTTGAAGATATGATCCATGGAGTGAACTTTGCTTCTGCAAGTGCCGGCATTATTTTCTCGAGCGGATCTGAACTGGTAAATCAAATTTTTTTTTTATTTTCTGTTTACTAATGCATCAGAAAACATGATTTTTTTTTTTTTTTTTCCAATTTTATGATCTTTGACATGCTTGTAGTTGTTAAATGATAAACACAAATCACCTGTATTGGTGCCAGATTATTTTACTGCGATTCAAATGTTTTCAATAACTTGAAACTTGGTTCCTGATTCACCAAGTACCCATTGTGAATCAAGTTGTTCAAGTCAAATGAGTTGACGAAATGCATAAAAATGACAGCAAATTAGACAATAGTCATTGACTTACAAAGTTAAAATACTAGAACTCAATTGTATTAATCTGATGCAAGCCAGTTGAGTTCCAGAATCTGATTGCTGAGTTTTTGAAGTACTAGTTACTGAATCACATACTGATCTCCCTCAAAAAAAAAATTACATACTGATCAAAGGAACTCAAAAGCTACTGAATTTCATTTTAAGGTACTCAAACTGGGTAAAGTTTCGCCGAAAGATCTCTCTTCTAGCATCAATCCCTTGAATAACTATTCATGTTGATTCATTTCAGGGTCAGCACATCTCATTGACACAGCAATTTCAGCAAGCAATGGATACCTTTGACCAATTCATATTAAGTCTAGGAGAGGAAGCAGCAACAGATATCATCTCGAAGTCTGTCTTTTACCTTTCGATTGGAAGCAATGACTTTATACACTACTATCTGCGAAATGTCTCCAGAGTGCAGTCTCTGTATCTGCCATGGAGTTTCAGCCAGCTCTTAGTTACAACAGTAAAACAGGATTTGAAGGTTTTGTATCCTAAACTTTTCTATGCTTTACGATCTTACTGTCGAAACTGAGATCTGCCCTTAGTTATGGAAAAATAGTTGTAGTATCTGTTCAAGATGTTCATATTTGTATAATTTTTGTTTTGTTTTTCTTTCTTGATCGTTGATTTGGGTTTGTGGCCATTTTTAACCGTTGTTTTGCAAGTAAAAAGTGCATTTTTACTTGATCAGTATATTGCAGTTCCTTAGGAGGATTAGTGCTGTAGATTCCCCTTCATGGAGCTTCATTCGTTTAATTATAGAAAATTTAATCTATACCGGAAAATGATTGCATGTGCAGAGCTTGTACAACGCAAATGTCAGGAGAATTGTGGTGATGGGTTTGGCTCCTATCGGTTGCGCTCCTCATTACTTGTGGCAGTACAACAGTAAGAATGGGGAATGTGTGGAGGAGATAAATGACTTGGTAATGGAGTTCAATTTTGCCATGAGATACATGGTTGAAGAACTCAGTAAGGAGCTTGTTGATGCAAATATCATTTTCTGCGATGTTTATGAAGGTTCCATGGAGATAATAATGAACCGTGAACATTACGGTGAGATCACCACCTAACTGTGTTTGTTCTTTTTGTTGTAAGATCTACAAATGTATCCATGAATCACTGTAACAGACAACTCTTCTGAGTGCAGGTTTCGAGGTAACAACCGATGCTTGCTGTGGGTTAGGTCCATATAGAGGTTGGATCATGTGCCTCTCACCACAAATGGCTTGCGATAACGCGTCGACTCATCTTTGGTGGGATCAATTTCATCCAACTGATGCTGTGAATAAAATCCTTGCTGACAATGTCTGGTCTAGCCAGCACATGAACATGTGTTATCCCATGAATTTGCAGGATCTGATTAAGAGAGCTTCAAAACCAACTAGCCTCTGAAATCCTCGATAAGTACTCGAACATGGTTTTTGCTAACAGTTGCACATAATTAGACTAGATTTCTCCAAACAGTTCATCTTACAGTTTCTTTCATATAATCCATCCAACTTGTATGTACAGATATTAAATCTGCACAGTTCCAAAAGTTCGATTTCAGTTTATATGTTCATTTGTAACTAGTACCAGTGGATAGCTGTAATTTTGCTTCTGTATCTGTTATACGGTTATAGATCGAAATTGAACTTTTTTCTTATGGGCTTCCTATATCTTAAAAACTGTATCTGCAGATCCCTTGGAGCTCCATATGGGATACAATGTAGTCCATTTTAGTTTCAAGCTTGGATGGAAGGGTGTTCCAGTTTGCCCACTGGGCTCATTGATCTGATCTTAATATGGAAATTTCCCAACTTGAAGGGTGTTCCAGTTTGTTAAATGCCAAATATACTCTTTACTAGATAAAGAATTTAAAACTTTTATTATACATTTTGATTATGGAAGATTTACAAAAACATCACTTGCAAATCTTTGCACTATAATATAGATTGAAACCAGTAGTAACAAAACTAGAATTACATATATGCCTCTTCACCTACTTGGAGTCTGATGAATTGAGCTCCAAAACTTTAAACATGCAAGGTTCCTTTTATACAATTGTTAGGCCTTCCCTATATCAGAAAACTGATGTCGAAGAGTTCAGTACATTTGTCAAGAGATGCTGCTCTGATATCTTGGCAGAGCTACAATGTTTCTTCAAAAGATTTTCTATCTTTTCGTCATTTCTGAATCTTCAATATGGGATAGAAGAGTTTTGGTACCATCATCTTGTGTGCTTAAATCGTCATTTCTGAATCTTCGACTTCAGAGTTCATCACAAAGCTTGGAAATGCTAGAGTTATGTCCCTGAAGAATGTCATCAAATGTAGAAAGTAAATCAGAAATGTACAACAGCAAAACAAACAAAAAGTACATTCACAGTTCACATATGAGGTCAAATCATAAGTGGTTGTTTGTTTTTTTGCTGAATGGGCTGAAATCGGCTATTTCAATGTTCATTCAGCAAAAAAACGAACACAGCCCAAGTCTACATTTTGAGCATGGAACATTATAAACCGATGATGGAACTGAACATAGAACTTAGACCTACTTTAAGTATGGAAGAGTCATGTTCTTTATCAGAGATGGGTATCGTGCTACGAATTCCTTCCACTCTTCCGTGTCAATCTTTCCATCACCTTTTGAGTCCGCATCAACAAATGTCTGTAGAGTGAAGAAGAAATATAAACAGCTAGAGTAGAAATGCATAAAGTGCAGTTAACCAAGATTTTGAATGTTCCGCACCTTATCAACAATTGTTTCAACAACATCATCTGAAAGGACAAGATCTGATTCATTCAAAAGAGCCAAAACCATCTCCTTTAACTGACAAAGTGAAAAAAAAAAAAACAAGCACGCAGAATTAGATTCATACATATCAGAATGTTGAAATACTTCCCTAACATATTATGAAGTAACAGTAAAATTCAAATACCAGTTTTAAATTCCCAAATGCATGACTCTCAAAATGTTGCAGACTTCATAAACAAAAAGGTGGATTGTAAAAGATTTACCATGAAGGACAAATGGGAAATCCTCATATTTGTGGGACTAACTAGAATTAACATAACTCTCAAAATGTTGCAGACTTCATAAACAAAAAGGTGGATTGTAAAGGATTCAAGTTTATGCATATAGTCACCTCTTCACGCTCAATAAAGCCAGTCTGCCTTAGATCATACAATTTAAATGCAACTGCAATAAGATCATAGGATCCTTTCCCAAATTAGTAGCTGTAAATGAACTTGGAAGATGAACAAGGAAATCAATTCTGTGAACAATTTAATACCATTAGAAACTTGTGATCCATAGACTAACAGAAAAAAGTAAAATCATGATTATAAGAAATGTATATCCTGAAAATTTGTCTCTTACAGTCAATTTTGTCTACTTCGGGAGTGTTTGGGTGAAAGATGCTCAATGATCTAACGAATTCTCCAAACGCGATTACCCCATTGCGCTTGACATCAAACAAATCAAACACCTGCATAAGAATGCCAATAGGAATTGCAATTACAGAAAGAGCAAAACACTGATTAGAAGGAAAGTTACAGAACAATACTAAGACATGGTCTTGACATCAGCTAACTAAAAGCATTTTTGGCATCTGCTTTGATCTTGTTCAAGTAGGAAACATTAGAATCGCCACAAAGAAAAGAAAATGAGCCAAAGATACACACCCTATCTGCAAAGAGATTCTTCTTATTTCTGTTTCTAATGAGAGCTAGCTGGAATTCTTCCTGTTCAATGAGATAGAATAGAAAATTAGCATTCAATGCATGAGAAAGATCAACGGAACATGTTGGGTAGTTAAAACAAACCTGCATGCCGTAATAATAACAAACTTCATATTACAGGCATTTAAAGGAAATACCCTGTGAATAAGCCCATCGTCAATTATGGAACTGCTTAGTTTCTTAAATAGCTCAAATAATGCCTCTACTTCACTCACAGTAACTGCCAGGGAACAAGTACAGTGTTATCGCAACCATAAATTTAAGATTACTCATAAATTGTCTAATATTTTGGCATGGAAGATAAAAATATATATGCGGCAGCATGACACTTTCCTACTGAAATATGAAAATTAGACCCAAATATCATACAGAACTGCAAACAAGTCGGAGTGATGAGATGTACACTTACAAGGTGTTTCAGAAGCAAGAGTGGCAGGATCCTCATACCCAGGTATTTGTCTAGCTCTCTTTGAGTAAAAGCAGCCCATACAAGCATGCAAAACTTGAACACAATACTGTTTTGGAAACAAATCAGCTTTGTGCTAGTTGATGCTACTATAGAGATTGCATGTTACGGGTTCTAAAAGAATGATAAGAAAATCAAACCAGCAGATAAGTTTCGAATTAAAGGAAGACGTGGTCATAAAAAGAACTGAATGATTCAGCCAATCCTTAAAAGATGGGGTAATGATTTGATAATGATCGAAACTTTTGATTTCAGTATGAGACGTTAACTGAAAACACATACATGTTAGTGTTAACCAATCAAATCTTGACCATTCAATAGAATCCCAAAATGATCAATTTATGACTGCCACTAATTTCTTTTCCTTTTACCACTTGCATAATCTGGCAATAAGTACACTTTAATCCAGAATGAATGCTAAGCAACAAAACCATACAAAAGTTAGAATGCGAATCCAATGTTTTGTTCGTGATCCGAAAAGTTTTCAAAAAATAGGATACAATCCAAAAATCTGGGTTGTATTCTCAGTATTTTTAATATCCAACAAACACATTAGGCAATAAATATTAACTGGTTTTGCATTCAAATAACTGTGAGAATAGATACAACTTCATAGAAAACAACAGGAAACAACTTTTTTTTTTTTTTTTTCAGATTTTGAATTGTTTTTAGGATTGTATATGAAAACTCATTTTCTGAAATCAGCATAACCAAACGCATTTCTTGAGAATTGTCCTATTTCCTTGTTATAAAAAACAATGAATCAAATTTGGATCACTAAGCAAACACGACCTCAGATACTGTTCTTAAATGCAGCTTCAGATGAGGCACACACTTCAAAAGAAAGATACCAATTTTCTTCTGTCCTTCATACACCCACAATGAAGACAATAATGGACCCCTTATTAATACCATTAGGGCCTGCATAATTAGGTCTAACCTAACCCATTTCATTCCTGAAAAACCACCAGTACCCAGAAACCTAATTTGCCAATCAAACCAAAACTTCGAATTTAATTGAAGAATCCCAATTTGGATGAATTGGTTTGACAAACACTGTTTTTCTGTTAATTCAGCTGAAGAGAGTAATTAATATTGACCAATGCAGTAATTAATATAAAGTAATAATCATGATAAATAGACATTAAAAATAAAACTGTTGAAATCAAAATATCTCCATAGAGAAAATGAATAGAAGTTCATCATAAAGATTATTAAGACAAAAGAAGATACTGGGAGTTCCTTAGTTTTCTTTATCAGTTTGATATAACTGAATTGCAGATTTTTCCTTCAAAACAAAACAAAACAAAATTTGATTCAGAAGAACAACAAAATCAAGTAATTGAAAGAAAAAAAAAATGTAGAATTCAGAAGAGAGATATAGAGAGTGAGTCGCCTTATTGTCTCACCTTGCTGTTCTTATGTCTCTTCTTTCTTTCTCTTAACTGAAAAATATTGTTCTTAGATTTCTCAGCTCTGTCTCCTCTAACTCTGTTCTGTATGTTCTGTTTCTCTCTCTCTCTCTCTCTCTCTCTCTCTCTCTCTCTCTCTCTCTCTGTTTTTGTAGACTCTGAAGCGGTTTAGTTTTCCACATCGCTTTCTTGTTGTTTACTTTCTACTTTCTGCCTTCACTGTTTGTTATCAAATTTCAAGTAAGCAAGTGCTGCAGTAACTCTCTATATACTTCCACGTGTAAGAATTTTTAACAAAAAACAAAGGATGCTGTTAAAGGGGTTCCTCAAAATGTTGGGGGATGGACAAGTTAAATGGGCTTTTAGTCCAAAATCACCTTTTCAATTTTTTCTTTCTTTTTACTAGGGGGTGGTGAGGGTGTAAATTAAACTAATACCTCACCTCTACTGCCGGCCACTGAACGGAACTGCACCACCGGCCATTGAACGGAACTCCACCACCGACCACCTCAACCTTACCACCGGCTACCTAAAAATTATAGAAAGAGAGAGGAGTGAAAGAGAGAGACAGAGAGAAGACTAAAAGAAAGAGGGAGAAAGAACGAGAGGACCCACCCCCTTCTTTCCTTCCCTCCCCTTCTTTCCTTCGGTCTCTTTCTTTCATTCCTTCCCCTTCTTTTCCCTCTCCATTACACAAACAAAAAAAAGTTTAGATCTAAAATTTTTTTTCGAAGAAGATGACGAATTCGACCAGTGGTCGAGTTTTGCTGAAAAATTCAACCATCAGTGGTTGCATTTTTTAAAAAAATCAACCACTACTGGTTGAACTGCCCAAATTTTTTAAAAAATTTGAACTGCTTATTGGTGGTCGAAAATTTTAATATAATTCGACCACCAATGGTCGAATTAGTCATCTTCTTCGAAATTTTTTGTGAATTAACAAGAGTAGCAGATCTATTTCGGCCCAATGGTGGTTGAACTTTTCAACAAAACTCGACTACCAGTGGTTGAGTTTTGATGAAAAATTCGACCATCAGTGGTTGAGTTTTCCTAAAAAACTCAACCACCACTGGTAGAATTCGTCATCTTCTTCGAAATTTTTTTAGATCTGAAATATTTTTTAACTGAATTTTTTTCTTTTGATCTATGAGGAGGACGATATCTAGCTAGATAGAGAGGGGTGATATTTAAAGAAAGTCGAGTTCTAGAGAGGTGGTTGAGGGTGGAGGCGGTGGAAAAAATCAAAAAAGAAAAAGGTAGTCGGCAATGGAGTTGCCGGCGGTGGAATGGGAGGTGACCGATGGTGAAGTGGGAGTGAGGGTGGTGAAGATGATGGTTCAATTTGAGATTTTTTAAGGTTGGGTGGAAAAATACCAACCCATTTTTAGGTAACCACACCTTTAGCAAAATTATGTCCATCCCCCCAACCATTTTGAAGTATTTTGTCCACCCCCTTATCCTGTCCACCCCCCAACATTTTGAGGAACCCCCTTAACAGCACCCAAAACAAATCACTCCGCATGATATTAAAAAAAAAACAAAAACAAAAAAAGGTTCTAATATTTCTGGGACACAAAATTTTAACACAGAGTTTAAAACACATTTTATTCATTATTGTTAGATATAATCATGGAACGGTTAACAACTCAGTTATTTTTTCTTTTAATTTAGGAATTAGTCCTTAAATTTAGGAAGTGATAAAGATCATGACTTTATACAAAGGGGGTATTTGTTTGTGCGAAGATTCAAAATAATAGACTTCAGATTAATATTTTCAAAGTTAAAAAAATAGGGGCATTGAGAATAAATTCACATGGGAAGATAAAAACCTCTCAACTCAATACATAAAGATCTTTGGTTACTTCATTAATTATTAATTAGTTTTGAATTGGATTATGCCAACAAATTAACTTAATATGATACAAGAGTAGGCTTACTCGCGATGGGCCTAAATGCTATGTGTACCCGTGCACGTCACCCTAATAAAATCACATGTATTCAGTTCAAAATAACGCAACAGGTGAGAGGACGTGTTGAGAATAGTCCAACATAAAAAGATAAGAGCCTAACAACCTAAAATATAAAAATTCGGAGCTACGTCCTTTTTCTCATGTAGTCCAATCAAAGTTAGATTCATATGAATCATATTCTTTCATCTTTCCCATTCATTTAAAACCCCAAAATTACGAACAAAATATCATTCTTCTCGTGGTTGCGGATCGAATTCTCAGTTATGATCGGTTGAAAATTAAAGCGTGGATTTTGCCTTACGCTCTCAGCTCAATCATTCAACTCATGCTGATCATCGATCAGATAGAATCACAAAGGTAAGGAAAGAAGACAACATACGGGCATATTTGTTACTGCTTGGAGCAAGTAGTTTTATGGTATTCATTAACACAACCATGTTCTTTCAGGCATAGAGGGCCAACTCAACAAAATTAAATCCGATGGTTCTTATACCGATCGAATACAGAATCAGCGAAATAAAAAGTGAAAACACTTTTTGCCATAACGTGGTGCATCTGTACTAATGTATATAAGGGGCTGCCCCCTTAAGCCATTTGGGTTAGCTAGTAGGCACCAGCCTCTAAAACACTTGGAGAGAAAAAGAGAGAAGGAGGAGAGAGAGGGTCTTTTGGGATGGCGGCCGACAGCTTTGAGCTGTCACACCGTTCGTCCATCCATTCTTTTTTAAAAAACGTGGTGCATCTGTACTAATGTATATAAGGGGCTGCCCCCTTAAGCCATTTGGGTTAGCTAGTAGGCACCAGCCTCTAAAACACTTGGAGAGAAAAAGAGAGAAGGAGGAGAGAGAGGGTCTTTTGGGATGGCGGCCGACAGCTTTGAGCTGTCACACTGTTCGTCCATCCATTCTTTTTTTTTTAAAAAAAAATTAAAACTTTTTTAAAATACCGGATATGTCCTTTAACAAAATTTATTTATTTACACTTGGTTTACACTTGTCAATGGAGTGAAGATGATCTATTCATCATCTAGATCAACATCACGGCATGTATCATTCCCAAGTGGGTCACCTAATACTTATTTTATTTATAAATGTGTTGTGCGCCTATTTAGATATGATCCAAAGGTTAATTTTTTGTGACGATAATTTATCCATCATCTAGATGAATATTAGCGCATGTATCATCTTCGATTGAGCTACTTTTTACCTATAATAACGCACTGCGTAGCGCGTGTAGGAATGATGAACAATCAACCCACAAGCATGAAGCGGGTGTGTGGGGGGCTCCTGCAGTATAATGAGTTCATGATATTTTGATGGTTAAAATTGTTTTAAGAAACTAAAATGAATTCAAGGTCATGGCCCCATCGTGTGGAGCCAAATAAATACAGGAACGACCATATGAAGCGATAGAGTCGACGCCTCTTGTCAATTTGCAATGGGCTCCATTGCTCTACCAAATTAATGATGTACAAAGTAGAGTTAGGATCCAACCAAGCATTTAGTCAATACGAAACTAAGATTTATTGGGGGCCCATAAAAACATGATCCAAAGAAGTGAATATGTGCTTTTCACCACAATAAATCTCCTTCATATAAAATCATTATGATTCAAGACTTCTAATGGTATCAAATGTTAATTTAAAATTAAATATATCTATAGAGGATCCTATAAATCAAGATTAATGCTCTAAAATCTCACCATTGTGTACAAGTAGCATTTTTTTTGAGATTTGTGCAAACAACACATGCTTACTACATTGGGATTCTTTTGTAATGAAAATGCTCTATTTGGTCAGAAGGGACCAAACAAGTGTTCAATTAGGTCTCATCGATGTTTGAACAATGAGGAATGGAACGTGACTCATTTGTGTTCCAACACGAAATGTGGAACAAGAACTATCATATCCAGTCTGGTACGACCAAACGAAGGTGTCGATTTTGAAATTTTTTTGTGTTTCAGGTGCTTGTTTAACTTCAAATTTCTGTCGAAATCAAACATTAAAACTAAGAGAGAAACGTACGTTATAAGAATATTTATAAAAAATAATAATTAAGGATCTTCGTCACGCGCGATTCGAAAACTACTAGTTATTAAAAACTAATTTACATCTACACTAATATTGTTCTTTTTTCTTTTTCTTTTTTTCCTTAAGATGTCCGAGCCTCTTAGAGTACTCGATTAATTCTCGCCATAATGAAAGTCCTTCAGGCCACACTACTAGATGAAATTCTTGTTGTTGGAGTGGCCTCAAGGACATCTAAACTATTCTACATTTTATATCACATTCAAAATTATTTCTGGACTTTACTATAAAATCTTACATGATTTCATTAAAAACACCTAAAATAACATTTTTTTAGTTTTATAAAGGAAAATGATAAACTTACTGCATTTTCCTACTGTAAAGTCATCTCACGGTTCTCAAATAATCTCACACCCCTCGTGATTTGTGTCATTCCTAAATTGACGCAAATACCCTCCTAAATAGCCTTTGTAGTAAGGTTGGTAGTACACCTTGTAGTAATTGTAGCATCACCGTTTTGTAAAATCTTATATGATCTTTAACCGTATTTATCCTTTCTCTTCTTTTGATGGTGGTCGGGTTATGGCCCTCACGGGTTATGTTTTTTCCCTCAGCTTTTTTTTTTCATTCTTCTTTGTCTTCTCCTCTTTCACTCGCAAAACTCTTTTTCTCTCTCATAAGTCACAAACCACTTCCATAATGTGGGTTTTTGGATTGAGTTGCTATTTGGACTGATCAAATGTCAAAATTGGTACTAGAAGCATAGGTGGCATGGTTGGTCCCATTATAAAATCCCTCAAATCATTTTTGGAGGAAATGACGATGTACCACACCTGCACATCAACTTCTGGCATTAATTCTCGCATTTGATTTGTCCAAAAATCGTTTTTCTTTAGGATTAAGCCTCCCACGATCTAACAACAAAGAATGGGTTCGGGACTTCCGGGTGTTTTTTGTATGGGTTTTTTGACCAACCAAAATGACATCCCCTATATGAAAAAAGAAAGGGGTCAGCTCACGTCCATTACTAAGTTTTAAGGGTTAGCCCTTAATCGGGTCAACCCACAGTCCAAAATTTGACCTTTCAATAACATCACCCTTTCCATTCCATTTAACAATCTGTTATTACCCGCCAAAAATCTTTCTTCACTCCTCTCTTTCTAGGGTTTCTTTCGTCTTTTCATCAATTTAACCATCCCCACTTACCCGCCAAAACAACTGCCTCTCCCTCTTCCAATGTCGCTCAGTACTCTGTTTCTACTCTTCTTCACCTTCTTTCTGCAACTAAGAGCTCTGCAATCTTCTACAGTACACCAAAATCATTCGAAACATATCCATCATGGTGGGACCTCTTTGGGTTCTCCAAGCTCAAGCCCAGTTGCATCCCCAAACCCTAATTCTCCTCCTCCTCTGGTTCCTGCTTTATTTGTTTTTGGAGATTCATCCGTTGATTGTGGCACCAACAATTACTTGGGCACATTCGCTCGTGCCGATCTTGTCCCTTACGGCAGAGATTTTGATACTCATGCTCCAACTGGAAGGTTCTGTAATGGAAGAATCGCTGTCGATTATCTCGGTAATCTCAAAAAGAAATTTCATTTTGATCCCCCAATATTTTGCTTTATCTGAAATCTAATCCCATTTCAGTGTTCTTCACTCTCCTCAATTATGTTTCTTGTTTTGAGAATTTACTGTAATTTTTGTTGAAAGGTTTCTTTGTTCTATCTTTTCTTGATCTGGGTTCGTTCTTGATTAATTGATCTGCCCTGCTTTGTTAATTTATTCTTTCTTAAACATATTTTCTTGCAAGAATCAAATTTGGGTTTTTTTTGTTCTTTCTTTTGATTAAGTTAGTGCCTGTATCTCTATTCAAATTTTAGAAGGAAATCTCAAGAACTAAAAAACAATCCGCTTATGGTTGACATTGTTTTCAAATTTCAAACCCTAAACCCTAAATTAATCTAAACTCATTTTAATCAGCATTACGACTTGGGCTCCCCTTTGTACCTGCATTCCTCGGGCAAGGTGGAACAGTTGAAGATATGATCCATGGAGTGAACTTTGCTTCTGCAAGTGCCGGCATTATTTTCTCGAGCGGATCTGAACTGGTAAATTGATTCTTCTTCTTTTTTTTTTTTTAATGGTGATACTCATGCATCAGAAAACATGATTTTTTTCCCCCCAATTTTATGATCTTTGACATGCTTGTAGTTGTTAAATGATAAACACAAATCACCTGTAAGAAAAGGAAAAATCATTGCTTAGAAGGTGATGTTCGTTCAATAAGATTCCTATGAATAGATGTCTACAGATCCATACATCCATTTTGAAAATTAGAACTAAAATGTTGAAATTTTACTATTTTGAAGCACTTCCTGTATTTGTGCCAGATTCTTTTCATGTGATTTGAGCGTTTTCAGAAACTTGAAACTTGGTTCCTTATTCACCAAGAACCCAATTGAGTTCCAGAATCTGATCAGTTGTTCGAGTCAAATGAGCCGATGAAATGCATAAACATGACACCAAATTAGACAAAAGTCATAAACTTAGAAAGTTAAAATACTAGAAGTCATGGGTATTAATCTGATGAGTTCCAGAATCTTATTGATGAGTTGTTGTCACATACTGATCAAAGGAACAAAAAAGTTGGTGGATTTCATTTTCAGAAAACCCATTTCAGGTAACTCAAACTGGGTAGATTTTCAGGCAGGAAGATTTCTCTTCTAGCATCAATGCCTTGAATAACAATTAAATTATCATGTTGATTCATTTCAGGGTCAGCACATCTCATTGACACAGAAAATTCAGCAAGCAATGGATACCTTCGACCAATTTATATTAAATCTAGGAGAGGAAGCAGCAACAGATATCATCTCGAAGTCTGTCTTTTACCTTTCGATTGGAAGCAATGACTTTATACACTACTATCTGCGAAATGTCTCTAGAGTGCAGTCTCTGTACCTGCCATGGAGTTTCAACCAGCTCTTAGTTACAACAGTAAAACAGGATTTGAAGGTTTTGTATCCTAAACTTTTCTATGCTCTACGATCTTACTGTCGAAACTGAGATCTGCCCTTAGTTAGGGAAAAATAGTTGTAGTATCTGTTCAAGATGTTCAGATCTTTATAATTTTTTTTTATTTATTTGTTTTTCTTTTTTAGTCAGTGATTTGGGTTTATGGCCAGTTTTAACCGTTGTTTTGTAAGTAGTTCCTTAGGAGGATTAGTGCTGTAGATTTTCCTTTGTGGAGCTTCAATTTTATATATAGAAAATTTTATCTATACGGGAAAATGATTGTTTTTGCAGAGCTTGTACAACGCAAATGTCAGGAGAATTGTGGTGATGGTTTGGCTCCTATCGGTTGTGCTCCTCATTACTTGTGGCAGTATAACACTAAGAATGGGGAATGTGTGGAGGAGATAAATGACTTGGTAATGGAGTTCAATTTTTCCATGAGATACATGGTTGAAGAACTCAGTAAGGAGCTCGTTGATGAAAAAATCATTTTCTGCGATGTTTATGAAGGTTCCATGGAGATAATGAAGAACCGTGAACATTACGGTGAGATCACCACCTAAATGTGTTTCTTCCTTTTGTTGTAAGATCTACAAAAGTATCCATGAATCACTGTAACAGACAACTCTTCTGAGTGCAGGTTTCGAGGTAACAACCGATGCTTGCTGTGGGATAGGTCCACATAGAGGTTGGATCATGTGCCTCTCACCACAAATGGCTTGTGATAACGCGTCGACTCATCATTGGTGGGATCAATTTCCTCCAACTGATGCTGTGAATGAAATCCTGGCTGACAATGTCTGGTCTAGTCAGCACATGAACATGTGTTATCCCATGAATTTGCAGGACATGATCTGATTAAGAGAGCTTCAGAACCAACTAGCCTCTGAAAACCTCGATAAGTACTCAAACCCCATCAAAGTTGCGATGATGCTTCGATTCTGTAATACTGATATAGTATATCAATGGTTTTTGCTAAGAGTTGCACATAATTAGACTAGATTTCTCCAAACAGTTCATCTTTCAGTTTCATACATATAATCCACCCAACTTGTATGTACAGATACGTAAAACTGCACAGTTCCAAAAGTTCGATTCCAGTTTATATGTTCATTTGTAACTAGTACGAGCGGAGAGCTGTAATTTTGCTTCTGTATCTGTTATACAGTTATAGATCGAAATTGAACTTTTTTCTTATGGGCTTCCTGTATCAAAAACTGTATCTGCAGATTCCTTAAAGCTCCATCTGGCATACAATTTAGTCATTTTAGTTTCAAGCTTGGAGGGAAGGGTGTTCCAGTTTGCCCACTGAGCTCATTGATCTGATCTTAATATGGAAATCTCCCAACTTGAAAATTTTGTTAAATGTCAAATATACTCTTTACTAGATAAAGAATTTAAAACTTTTATTATACATTATACACTTGCATGTCTTTGCACTATAGTATAGATTGATACCAGTAGTAACAAAACTACAATTATATATATGCCTCTTCACTGTTACTTATAGATTGAGCTCCAAAACTTTAAATATGTAAGGTTCCTTATATACAATTGTTAGGCCTTCCCTTTATCAGAAAACTGATGTCGAAGAGTTCAGTATAGTTGTCAAGAGATGCTGCTCTGATACCTTGGCAGAGCTACTATGCCTCTTCAGAAGATTGTCTTTTCTTCATTTCTGAATCTTTAACATGGGATGGAAGAGTTTTGGTACCATCATCTTGTTTGCTTAGATTGCCATCTCTGAATCTTCAACTTCGGAGTTCAACACAAAGCTGGGAAATGCTAGAGTTATGTCCCTGAAGAATGTCATCAAATGTAGCAAGTAAATCAGAAATGCACAATACTGAAACACACAAAGTACATTCACAGATTCACGTATGAAAAAAACATAGGGTCAAACCTAAGTAGAAATTTTGAGCATGGAACAATTATAAAACAAAAGTTGGCACTTGGCCTAGAACTTAGACCCACTTTAAGTATGGAAGAGTCATTATCTTTATCAAAGATGGATTCCGTGCTACAAATTCCTTCCACTCTTCTGGATCAATCTTTCCATCACCTTTTGAATCCGCATCAACAAATGTCTGTAGAATGAAAAGGAAATATGAACAGCTACAGCAGAAACACATAAAGTCAGTTACCAAGATTTTAAATGCTCCGTACCTTATCAACAATTGTTTCAACCACATCATCTGAAAGGACAAGATCTGATTCATTCAAAAGAGCCAAAACCATCTCCTTCAACTGACAAAGAAAAAACAAGAAAAGAAGAAAACACAAGAGACAAGCAGAATTAGATTCATGCATATCAGAATGTTGAAATTCTTTCCTAGCACATTATAAGCAACACTAGAATTTCCTTTGACAAAGCTATCTAAATTTCAAACACCAGTTATAACTTCTCAAGTGTTCTACTCTCAAATATTGCAGACTTCATAAATGAAAAGGTGGATTGTGAGTTAATAGCTAGGACCGTTCTAGCAACCAAGCCAAAGTTTTTTAGAGAGATTAGACCATAGTGACCTTAACCAAGTAAACAAAAGAAAATATATGCTGAAAATTTACCATTTTTGTATCAGGATATTTTCCTTTCCATTCCTTAACTAAGTTACTTTTTCAGTTTATAAATCTTCAAGCTACAAAATGAGAGGTTAAGTGGGTGTTTGGCAACACAAAAAGAAAAGTTGTGTTTCGACTTATATAAGTTGAAAGACAGAAAAGCATGAATGGTAAGACAACTAAAAATGACTTTTGAGTAGTCATAACCTACTCCTTTTATAAGCAAATAAGTTTTGCTTTTGACTTCTGGAGAAGTTACAAATCCTTGAATCGCGTATTGATTTTTTTTGTTTCTCTTCTCCAATGCTAGCACCGCCACTACACCACCACCACCTCACCAACACCATCTCACTACCACTACCATCTTCACCTTACCACTAACACCAGCACCACCTCACCACCGCCACCTCACTATCACTAACACCTCACCATTGTCACCTTACCACCTCACCACTACTACCACCACCTCACCGCCACCTCACTGCTGCCACATCACCAGCCACCATCGCCTCAACATCATCTCTCTGATATTGTCTTTTTGTCCTGTTACATTGTCATGCAGACTTTTATAATTGTTAACTTATAAGTCGGTAATTCACCAAACTAACCTCTGACTTCTCAAAAGCAGCAGTGCTTTTGGTTGCCAAACACTCTTCTAACTCTCCATTTTAAAAATCACAGCATGGAAAAATGTTATTATTTAGAGTTCTTGACATAAAAGATGCACAGAGCTGCTTTTCTATGAGAAGTATTAAAGGATTTAACACTCAAGACAAGTGAGAAATTCTCCACTTTGTAGGACTAAGTAGGATTAACGTACTGTCACTAAATGCGATATTTAACAATGGAAACATTAAGCAGTAAGTTGCATATGCTCACCTCTTCACGCTCAATAAAGCCGGTTTGTCTTAGATCATACAATCTAAATGCAACTGCAATAAGATTCTTTCCCAAATTAGTATCTCTAAATTTATGATTATTCATGATTATAAGGAACTCATATCCTGAAAATGTCCTTACAAGAAATTTTGTCTATTTCGGGAGTGTTAGGGTGAAAGACGCTCAATGATCTGACAAATTCTCCAAACTCGATAACCCCATTGCGCTTGACATCAAACAAATCAAACACCTGCACCAGAACGCCAATAGAATTTGCAATTAAACATAGTATTTTTGAAATCCGTCGTGATCTTGCTAAGACTACCACATAATATTTTGAATTTCTTAGAATAGGAAGCATTTGAATCACCACAATAGCAGCTGACAGTATTCATGCAGCTAGAGCTAATCTTTAACAAAGTAGGAGACAGACTGACTGCAACAGCCAGGTACCTAACTACCTATTTCATATTTGTAGTATAGAAGGTTAATTAGCTAAAACCATAACAATGAAAAGAACCAAATATACGCACCCTATCTGCAAACAGATTCTTCTTATTGCTGTTTCTAAAGAGAGCTAGCTGAAATTCTTCCTGTTCAATGAGATGGAATAGAAAATAATAACTCACCGATCAAAATATATAAATAGAAAATAAGATCTCAAATGCATGAGATAGATCCAAGGAACCCGTTGGGTAGTTAAATATAATCCGCATGCAGTAATAACTATAAACATCATATTGAAGACTATAAAGGAAATACCTTGTGAATAAGCCCATCGTCAATTATGGAACTGCTTAGTTTCTTAAATAGCTCAAATAATGCCTCTACTTCACTCACAGTAACTGCCAAGGAACAAGTAAAGTGTTACCACATCCACAAATTTACGAGCATTCGTGAACTCCCTAAAATTTCAAAGTCAAAAAAGCTATCATTCTAAAATATGCAAATTAGACCCAAATATCATACAGATCTGCAAACAAGTCAGATTGATGAGATGTACACTTACAAGGTGTTTCAGAAGCAAGAGTGGCAGGATCCTCATACCCAGGTACTTGTCTAGCTCTCTTCGAGTAACAGCAGCCCATACAAGCAAGCATAACCAGACCAAAACACTATATATTACAACAAATCAGCTCTGTGCTAGTGATAAAAAAAATTCAGCTCTGTGCTAATCTTGATGCTACTGAAGATCTAGCACCTGTCAGTTTCAATATCGAAAGAGAAAGTGCTAGTGATTAACAGATATATGTGAGAAGATTTTGATAAATATCTTATTGAGTATAGTTTGATGTATCAAACTCACACAAAGTAGGTTTATATAGATAACAGTCCCAGAGCCCTAAACAGAAGCAAATTTTGGATAACAAATCTTATCCTATAAAATCCTACTTATGTGACTAACTTTTTAAGCATGAATTAGAGAGACAAGGCTACTGTAATTCTGTAACTAGTGACTGTATATGCCACCAGACAAACTTGAAGATAGCAGTAGAGAGAAAATTCTTTAGTTTAACAATCCAGCATAATTAATTCTCCCAAAGACAAGAGTAGCACATACATACAACCAAGTAATAACTACCCACAACTCCTACAATTACAACCTAATAATGACAATAATAACCCTAATGTGAAAAGACCAAAATAATCCTACTATCAACTCTCCTACTCCAAAAAATCATCCATCTCTGACTCCAACTAGTTCCTTTTCCTTTTACAGGTCTTGCCGCATGTGCGATGCGTGTGTGAGTCCACAAGCTGAATGGTAACGAAGAAAACATGTATTGTAAGTTGTAACTACTTTTAAATGTTATATTCCTTTTATTAACCCTTAGTGCAAATTGTTAAAAAATTTCTTATTTCCATTTCTTATCAATTAGTAGGGGTAAAACGGGGAAGCAATAATTTTCAGCCTCGTAACCGTCTCTAGGGTCGTTTCCCTTTTAATAATAGAACTAAGGACGCTTCCTTTTTAATAATAGAATAGATAGATGGTTCGCCGAATCTGGAAGCAAGTACACTACAATCCACCATAAATTCTAAGCAAAGAAAAACCATAGAAAAACTAGAAAATTTTAAGGTAATGTTCTTAAATGCAGCTTCAGAACAGGCACACACTTCCAAAAGAGAAACCATTTTCTTCTGTCCTTTATGGCTTTTTATGCCCATACTACCCATATCCACCAAATCACCCAAATGTTTTCCATCACCAAAACGTTTCTCACCCAAACCCTACAAAATAAAGATCAAAGGCCTTAGAAAATTAATCCCCTTTTATTAGCTAACACAATTGTGGATTTCTTCCAATTTACAGAAGAAGCTCATATATTAGGCCTTGCTTGGTATGCAGGGAAAATTTGCAGAATGCAAATTACCACAGCTGTGGTAGTGGTAGTTTGCATGGACAAACAGAGCCATAGGTATCCTAACTAGCAGAGGAATACCATACCAAGCAGCTGATTTATCAATTTGACGAATTTTCCCTGCATACCAAGCAGGGCCTTAATTAGCACTCATTGGGAAAGTAATTTCATACCAAGAACACATCAATTAAGTCAATAATGGACTCCTTAATAACAAAAGGGACTGCATGATTGGATCTAACCTGACCACCCATTTCATTTCTGGAAAAAAAAAAAAAAAGTACCCAAGAAACCCAATTTTCCAATCAAACCAAAACCTGAATCTAATTCAAAAATCCAACTTGGATGAATTTTGTTTTACCTACTTCAAATGTTTGTTAATTTTGCTAAAAAATAAGAAACTAACCAATGCAGTATAAGTAATAAAAGAAAGTTATTGTAAAATCAAACCAACTCTAGACAGAAAAATGAATGGAAGTTCATAAAAGTAATTAAGACACAAATAACCCAACATACAAAAAATACATTAACAATAAACCATAACCACTTTTCTTCAACTACATGAAATTTAACAAAATCTAGAGAGAGAGAGAGAGAGAGAGAGAGAGAGAGAGAGAGACTCACCCTAGTGTTCTTAGCTTTCTCTTCTCCTTGAACTCTCTTTCTCTCTCTAAACTGACAATAATGTTCTTAGCTTTCTTTTCTCCTTCAACTCTCTTCTTCTCTCTTCTCTTCATCTCTGTTTTTGTAGACTTTGAAGCAGTTTTAGAAGTCCTTTTCTACTTTTTTGTTTTATTAGTTCCTACTTTCTGTTATTTTTCCAGTAAAAAAGTAACTCTTGTATACTAATCACCAATACATCTCCTGCCTATTAGTCATTCTAACTACTGCCACGTGGAATACCTATAAAAAAGTGTTCTTAAATGAATACATCCTGTTGTACAGGAAAAAAAATTTTCACAAGCAACTGAATTATAATCCACACTCTTTGTGGATTTTCATTACAACCCCCACAACTCCGATCAAATAATTAGAACCCCACTTCTGATTCTTCGCACACAAGTTATACGTGTCAATTTTTAAAATCTTAAACACACCATATAGGTATTATCGAGGAACAGCCTATTATTTGCTGAATTAAAGAAAAAAATGTTGGTGACTTTCAGTGGCGACTGTGGCTTTTGAACGTTTCCCTCCTGGACTCCTCATATACTTCGAAAGAGTGAAGATCCAGTACAACAGGGAGTTTGGTATCTAAGCAACTCCCTAACTGTTTATCTTTTATTTCTTAAAAACTGAAAGATCAATAACCATAGGATGAAACTTTTATCGTATTTTAAGAGGGTCATTGAACCACTATTGCACCATGATTTTAATCAGTTTAGGTTCTAAAAATTCTCAACCCCTGAATTCTAGACATTATTGTTGATTGTTAGAATACCTGCAAATATTTGATGGGGTTAGAAATTTTAAAATGGACTTATTTCGATGTATGATGATTTATAGTAATTAGTGAGGATCTTATGTCACACGGAGTTGAATCCGCAACATAAGTTTAAAAAATTTACTTATACGTTAACATCTAACAATTCCCTACTTACGTATCCTACCAAAAAAAAAAACTTGCTCAGATTGATCTTTTGTCCGGTTAGGATATAAAATTAGTGGGGTATACATAGATATGATCTGGGGATTAATTTTTTATCATTTTATGTGTATGTTCTTTTCATCATATAAATTATTCTCGTAAAAAATTAACTTATTCTGAAACTTCTAACCCGTAACTAATAATTGATTGGAAATCAACGGCGAAAAAAGGGTTCTATTTGCACATCAACTTATAGGGTTATGGTATCCATGTAAATCCCACCAATTTTATGTCCCAACTAGACGTTTCTGGCACGTTTATGTCCGTTTAGTTTGTGATAGGGGAATGGGTGACAGAGTACAGATACAATATTGGGTTCTCAATTTTAGAAAGCCCGGGAGCTCACAAATTTTTCGCGCCCGAGTTTTTAACCGTAGATCTTCAAGCTGTTCATTCACGTGGTAACAGATCTTGCCGCTCTAGGACTCGGGCGCTGAAAAAATGTGTACTCCTGGGCGTATTGGATAATTTACTAGAATATTTCTTAATAGCTGTTTAGATTCTCTGAAGTCACGTGTTACAACATGCCACTAATTAGATTTCGTAAACACAGAAATCATTGTGACCGTCCGTCTTAAGGTACACAGACTCCACCGACCATTTAAACGGTAATGCTTGAGTTACAGCAAATTCCTACAGAATTTGCTACCACTCAAGCATCCAACGGTCAAAGTGATTTGCATCTCCTCGTATTTCGCATCCCATCCTAAAGTGTTATGAATCTCACCGTGAAATGTGCCTGCTGTAGCAAATTTGTTAGGGATTTCCGTAGCCCTAGCACTACCGCCATTTAAATTGTTCCCCATAGATCCCCCAAGAAGAAAATGACACGTGGGCCACGTGGCATAGAAGAATAGCACCACCACTTAACCAAAAAAGATTAAAATAACCGATTTATCACAATTCCAATTCCATTCCACCTCTATTTGTTTTGTGGGATTTTGCTATTTGAGCACTTAGGTCAGGTCAAACCATTGTAACACCGGATGTGGGGCTCAAAAGATTACATTTCAGGAGCTAAAATTTTGTGAGGTTGTTCTCTTTATTATGTACATCATTCTTACAAAAAATCAGTTAATTCTAAAATATCTAACCCCATCAAAAGTTTGACTCTTTTTTTTCACTATTCATTTTTTACCGTTAATTTTCAATCAATTTCTGATCAACTTTTAATGGGGTTAGGAGTTTTAGAATAGACAGATTTTTGTGAGGATACTATGTATAGTAAGGAGAACAACTTTACAAAAGTTTAGTTCTTAAAGTGTAACAATATGAGCCCCATAGTCTAGTGTTACAATAGTAACACTCGATCTTGGTGTTCAAATAGCACGACCCTGTTTTGAGTACTGGAATGGCAACTGAAAAGAAAAAAATAAAAAACAACTTACTTAATTAGAGCATCTCTAATGCAAAGCATTTCCCCAATAAGTAATACTAGGGATAGCAAAATTCAGTCTCAAAATGCATTTATATATGATGCGGCAGGTGAAAACGAAACCTACCCAAAACAAACTAAACTGTTCAATTATATATCTCTTATACAATTTAGGACGGGGGGTAGAGTTGTCCCGTTTGTAATTGTGTGCTGCTTGATAAGCCTCTCTGTCTCCCTCTCTCCCTGCCCTCTCTCTCTCGATTTCTCTCTACCTCCCCTCTCCACTTACTGTCTTTTTGTGGTTTCTCTTTGCCGTCGACCATTGCTGAAGCTGACGAAAATCTCAGGCAAAGCATCACATCTCTTTCTCTCTCCACTATCTCTATTTCTTTCTCCCTCTCTCTCTCTCTCTCTCTCTCTCTCTCTCTCTCTCGAGGTTTTGAGCCGTGCCGGAGGCACGGCGATATATCTAGTCATCTACATTTCAGCTATTATATTATTTGAGAATGCATTTTTGGGTCAAATTTTGGTACCCCTAGCATTTTCCAAATGATAAATACAATCAAAGTCAAATCCTCTCAAACTTGTATCAAATATTATGTAATTATGAAACTGAAAATCAGAACCTATTTATATATGAATGGTTCTAATCACATTATTAGATTAAACGGGTAGCCAAAGACCCGACTAAAACTAGTGCTAAAAGATCCCGTTATTACGCAAGGAGAAAGAGATTTCTAGGGCATGTTTGGTAAAGCAAATAAAAAAAAGTTGATAAAGTGTAAATTATCTTTTATTAACTTATAATTGTTTTTTTTTTAAAGTTAATGAACGACTTTTGAAGTTGTCTTTAGCAGTTCAAGTACAGCACTTTTTCGTGCACACATGATCCAAAGGTCAACATCTGTAAAGCCAGAGATTTTGAATTTGTTTTTGAAGATTTGAACTTTTCAGTTTTTTTATTTTTTTATTTTCTTTTATTGATTTTGCTTGCTTGAAAAAGTTGGCAAAATAATGAGATTAAAATAATAAATATTGGTGCGTTTGGGTGCAAGAATTAGTGTATTCTTATCAAAGATACCAAAGCTTTGTAAAATAGGAACAAGTAAAAGGGCAGGTACCAAGCCAAGCAAGCGAGAGGATTACGTGCGAGAGCCTTTAGCTTATCAACTAAATTTAACGGTGATTGAGTGATATACTTTATCGTTAAAATTAGTTTATTTCCAACTAATTTTTAATTGAGATGGAAATTTTTCCCGCTAAAAATAAGCTATTGATCATCTCTAATTAAATTGATTTCTTTCTCACTTCGTCTCTTGATATATTTTTCTCGCAATGAATCGATCGGATCATATGTGAACCGAGCTGAGTATAAGTGAAGCTAATTTGTTGCTCGTTCATGATCGACTAAGATTAAAATGGTCAATTCAAAATTACTCCTCTTTAATCAAAACTACAATAATGCTCTTCTAATTATTTATTTTGTGTTTATTTTTAATATTTTAAAAAATTATAAAATATTATTTTTGATTAAACAATTTATAATTTTTTAAAATTCATTATTATTTCTTCTAGTTTAATTAATTGATTAATTTTAAAATTAGAAAAAATATCCATATTTAATGAAAATTAGAATAACCAATTTTTTATACATACACTCGTCAAGGTGTGTTTTAACTAATAGAAGGGTGATTGATAAAGATCCAAAAATCAGGACCTAAAATAGGTTTATTTCTATCCATTTAGCCCACCAAATAATGTCTGTTTAGTTCAAAAATAAAGTTTGAACAGATTTGTCTTCTTACTGACTCCAAGTAATATGGGGGGGTTGATGATATTGGAGGAACTGAATTGGAGGGGGAAGCTTGGTGCATGTTAGCACCAACTACATTTTTAATATTTTTTCACACAAAAAATGTGATCTTTAAAAATACAAATCAATTTTTTCACAAAATTTGTATTTTTGGAAAGCATTCGTCGAAATCTTCGAAATAAAATTAGTTAACAATAAAATGCAAATTTATTTTTACAAAACATTAAACTATGTTTTAACTATTTTTTTTTAAATATCTAGATTGCATTTAAATTTAAATTTGTATTTTTAAAACTAGGTAGCATCAAAAGAAGAAGTGAAGATCTCGACAATTACTTTTCAAATGTCTAAATTTCTTCAAAATCTGTTATTAAAAACTATGTGCAAAATTTTTTTGCATTTGCAAAAGTATTTTTGCACAATAAACAGATAACACTATTACAAACAATAGGCAAAAATAATTTTGCACAAATTTTGTGATTTTTTTTATATAAAAATATTGTTGACTGGTTTAGTTTCGAAGATATCAAAAATTGCTTTTTAAATGATGAATTTCATCCAAATTCGAATTTTAGTTTCAGAGATATAACATTTTGAATTTTTTTTAAAAAAAAATAGCTAACTTTCTCTTTCCAACACGTACTATACAAACTTAAAAAACTTAAAAACAACTAAAATACTAAACATACTAAAAAAGCTTTAAAAAATATATTTCGCCTTGTTGAAATCTTGTGGAGTAAATGGATATGAAAACTATATATTGGAACTTTGGCCATTTTTTCAAAGATTTATTTGGATTATGGTTGAAACCCTCATCACCATTGGATTAAGATACACAATATTATAGTTAGCACTTACCCATCCGATTAAAGAAAAAACAGTACTTGTGGGCCCAACCAGCAAAATTACAGTGTTTAAAATAGCCCTTACATTATAGCACTAAGGGTGTTATCATATAATATATAATATAAAGGTTATAACAAACAATTATTTTGTGAACTTTTTTTAAATTAAACACAATTATTTCTTATTTTAATGGCCGTCATTTTTTGTTATCACCGTAATATTTTTTATTCAACACCCATTAATTACAAACAGTAATCTATTATCTATTCTAATATACTATATGAGAAATTTTGGGTTAATAAAACACTCTCTATTAGGTGGGGGTTAAAAAAATCTACGTTATAAACATATGACCCAATTTATTATATATTATTGGGTTAACAAAACCCTCTCTTAAGTGTGGGTTAAAAAAACCTACATTATAAACATATGACATAATCTAAAGATAACCTATTATAATTTTTTTTAAAAGAAGCCCATATGCCTTGCACGGGATATGGGAGCTAGTAATAAACCTTGGGTTATCAAAACCCTATCTTAAGTGTGGGTTAAAAAAACCTACATTATAAACATATGACACAATCTATTATAATATACTATAGGGTTCTTAAATTTTAAAACAACTAATTTTTTTAATTATCTAATAAAAATTCAATTTTTTTTTTAAAAGAAGTTCCGTGCCTTACACGGGATAAGGGGCTAGTTACAATCAATAGCTTAGACATTATCAACGGCCACCATGAAACGATGTAACCCGAGTCCTTTTTATCAACTTGACCCTTATTAGGTCCCACGAAATAGTAACAAAATCTTCTACAGAATAAAAAGCTATACCGGATGTGATAGGATATGAATGTAGCGTGTCCCCAACAACCAAGCAAAGTGAGCTGGAAAAAAAAGATCGACGGGTGAAATCACATGATCTTTTAGATTGAGACATAAAAGTAGACCCCACCATTAATACAAACAGATTATGGACTTACATGCATGAGTAGGACCCACATCAAATATTATACGGCCCACTAAATAGTTTTATTGACCAAAATAGTCATGGCGGTCGTTGTTAAGTGGAGGAGAATTTAGGGGCATATCCGAGAAAAACGTGACCAGTGTACGTAACAGTTTGACTTTTTTTATTAATTATTGGGGCACACGGGCTAAAGGTCAAATTCTGTAAAGCCTAAGATGTTGACTTTTCTTTTGTTTTTGATGGGCTGATTCAGATAATTATCACCATTTAGTTAGAAAAAACCTGTATATTTCTGTAAAGATTAAAATAATATTTAAGTAGAAAAAAAAAGTTAAATTTTCTTTTAAATATTTAATATTTTTTTAAAAAAATTAACATGGTAAGAATTAGGATCGGCAACCAAATTTTTATTTAACCCAAGACGTATCCAAGATAAAATGATCTTGTTGAGAATAGTTCTACGTGAAAAGATAAAAATTTTATAATGATCTATTGGCTGAAGCAATAGTCGAACAACCGTTTGTAAGATTTTAGTGGGCTACCATGAAGATGATTTTATTGAGAATATGCGTGTTCTAAAAATTAAGTGGAATGGGAATACATTTTCTTCACCCTTGTAAATTGCAGGGATGCACTCGAATCCAATGTTTTCCTATGCATATTTTTGGATCACTTCGTGTGTTTTAGCACAATACATGGGGTGAAAATTGTGCGTAGCATTTTTTGTAAAAATTGAGTATGTTGTAAAATCACATAAAGAAAAAGAAAAAAAAAAAAGGCACTAATTTGTCAGCGTGCAATCTTTCATAGAAAAGAAAGAGAAGCACGCAATCTATGA
>MVGT01004232.1:0-112636 GCA_002174775.1 Macleaya cordata | reverse complement strand
TGCGAAGGGCTTCCATCACCAACCTGGCCTTGACTACTCTGAAACTTTCAGCCCGGTCGCCAAGCCCGCCACCATTAGGATGGTTCTTGTTCTCGTTGTCCAATATGACTGGTCGATCAAGCAACTTGACGTGAGTAACGCTTTTCTCCATGGTCATCTAAAGGAGGAGGTCTACATGACCCAACCCCCTGGTTTTCAGAACAAAGATCACCCCAACTTTGTTTGTCGCCTCCACAAGTCCTTGTATGGCCTCAAACAGGCCCCCCGGGCCTGGTATGAGGAACTTGCTCTTGCTCTGATTGATCTTGGCTTCACCTCCTCATCGGCCGATTCCTCTCTCTTCATTCAGCACCGGAATGGCCTTCTCACCATAATTCTGGTTTATGTTGATGATCTCTTGATTACCGGCACCTCTACTCAGTACTGTAATGAGTTAATTCACAATCTGAGCAACCGGTTTGCCATGAAGGATCTCGGAAATCTTCGTTATTTCCTTGGCTTGGAAGTCCACAGAAACTCTCAAGGCATTTTCCTCTCTCAATCGAAGTACTCGATTGATCTTCTTCTTAAAACAAAAATGGATGGAGCTAAAGCTTGCCGCTCCCCTGTTACTTCAGGCTCTCAATTGCATGCTCTTGACGGTGACCCTCTCCCTAACCCAACAGAATATCGTTCAACCGTTGGCGCTCTACAATATCTCACCTGGACCCGGCCCGATTTAAGCTTCTCCGTTAATCAAGCATGTCAATTCATGCACCAACCTCGCACATCTCATCTCGCTGCCGTCAAACGAATTCTCAGATTTCTCAAAGGTACCACCGATCACGGCATCTTCCTTCGCAAAGGGAAACTTGATCTCCACGCCTTCTCCGATGCGGATTGGGCTGGCTGTCCCACCGGTCGGCGCTCCACAAATGGGTTCTGCCTATACCTCGGCCCCAATCCTATTTCCTGGTGCTCAAAGAAGCAGCCCACGGTTGCAAAATCCTCCACTGAATCAGAATATCGCTCCTTAGCGATCACAGCTGCTGAAATTATTTGGGTCTGCAACATCCTGCGAGATCTCACCGTCTTCTTACAACAACCCCCAATGATTTGGTGCGACAGCATCAGTGCCCTTGCCTTGGCTTCAAATCCCGTCTTCCATGCTCGCACCAAACATGTGGAGGTCGATTATCACTTCATCCGCGAACTGGTTCAATGCAACTCTGTCAAACTGAACTACATCCCAACTCAGGAACAGATTGCTGATGTATTTACAAAGGGGCTCTCCACTCCTCGTTTTCTGCTACTTCAGAGCAAGCTTCGAGTTGTCCCTTGTCCCTCGAGCTTGAGGGGGAGTAATAACAACACTACTACACTAAAGAATCTACCGCTGCAACTCACTGAATCAAAGAGAGATTCACCACAACAAACCTCTCCACCGACTAGCCGTTAGGCTCTTGATCTGTCACCATCCACCTGTATATTTCTCCATCGTTGGATTGTTTCTAGAACATTCTTTGTAGTCTATTTATTTGCACTATTCCCTTCCTTGTAAAGTGTGACGAGACAAACTGTTAACCTAATTCCAAGAGAATATTTTGGTTTCTTCAAAAATATCCTTCATAACTCAATGATGGGCGGCTTCGACGGCTTAAAGCCCTTAAACTGAACCCCAATAAAATAGTAGAAATTGTCGGCGTGATCAATCTTTGTTTTTCTTTAAAATAAACTTGATCATTTTCGATTTTTTTTTTAGCTCTTTATGTAAGCAGGATATTGACGGATCAAAAAAATATTTTCGATAAAAATAAAGCTTATATTGATCACCGCATAATTTGTCAATGAAAATATTATTTATAGACATCTCTTTCTTGATTTTTTTTTTTTATTTAATATTTTATTGAATATGAAAATTGACAACCAAAAAAGACAAGATCTTTGAAAACAAAAGGATATAAAAAAAAGACACATGTTTTCCAATTTTTCTATATTTGATGTTATATTAATCATAAAATTTTAGCTTGACTTTTTTCTTATAAGTCTCTCTTCTGTTACTGTTATAGATGCAACAACCATGGCGGCCTCCAGGATCATATATCCAATACTTCGATTATAAGACTTCTTTAAAGTTTGCTTTTTTCTTTATTTTATTTTATTTTATTTTTTTTAAGCTATTTATTTAAATTTTTTTTTTACTATGTTTTTTTTTATCTCGCTTTGAGTACGAGTGCCGACGAATTTGATAAGCCATTGAAGAATATGCTCACAAATTGCTAAATAATTTTTTTTTTCTTAGAGTAAAATTAATTAATACAACTAGTTGTTGACAGGTGCGTTGCTTGTAGATGCTTTAATATAATTTCTTTGAGAGAAGAAAACAAAAAAAAAATGAAAAATTTACCAGCAGAAAAGATAGAAGATTTTGTTGATAAGTAGAGTAGGACAAATTAATTAGAATTTTTTCCTTGGATTTGTATATTTAATGGATCAAAGAGATCCCAAAGTACTAACACTAACTTATGAATACATCATTATTTGCTTCAATATGAAAAAAATTAAAAAATTGCTTTAAGTTCAGAGGCAGATACCCACCAGGCCTTAAAAAGTTCAGAAATACATGTCATGAAGACTTATTGGTTCAATATTATGGTCTTTCTTTCCTTTGGGTTGGGTTTGGGCTGACATCTCCACATACATCCATTGATTCAGACTGAACTAGGGTTTCCAATTCCACCAGGTTTACACTAACATATGGGCCTAAATAGAAATGATCCATAGATTTTTTTTTTTTGTGAGGATAATCTCCTTATTATGTACATATAGATCAACCTTAAAAAACTCACATCGTTTTAAAAGTTTTAGTCACATCTAAAATTGATCCAAATTTTAATCAGTCATTTATTTTATCCTAAGTAACCAGAGCACGAAACGGGAGCGAGAACTAGAGCAAGAGCGAGAGCGTCGAAGCCGCCAATTAAAAAATGTCTTAGTTTTAAAATGCCTTTAGAGCGGGAGCGCAAGTTCCAGAGCGGGAGCATCACCACTATACTAAGGTTTCATTTACTAAGATTTTACCAATAATTTTCAATCGACTTTTAGTTGGTTAAATGTTTTAGAATGATGTGAAATTTTGTGATAATGTTCTGAACGAGGAGATAATCCTCACAAAGAAATCATCCTCTGGATTATATCCATGTGGGTCCATCGTCCAGTGTAAGCGAGACGTAATCCAAGGGATGATTTATAGTGTAAAATTCCCTGTGTAAGAATATAAGCATCACTCACATGTCAGATTTTCTAAATATAACGCAAAATTAGTAAAATTTGATTATAAATAGCACTATTTTAATTATACAAAGTAAATTTTTTTCGTTAACCCGAACTGAAAAACTTATAAGAAAGGGTAATTTTAGAAGGTTCGCAAAAATAAACTTGCAAATTTTGATAAAATGATGACTTATGAGTTGAGTTCCAAAACTATAAACATGTAAGATTAAGAACCCTGTATACAATTATTATGCATTCCCCATATCAGAAAACAGATTTTGAAGAGTTCAGAGTGAAGAGATGCTGCTCTGATACCTTGGCAGAGCTACAATATCTCTTCAAATTTCAAAAGCTTTCCGTCTTCTCGACATATATGAATCTTCAACTTGAGACAGAAGAGTTTTGATGTCACCCTGTGTGTTTACATCGTCATTTCTGATTCTTCAAATTCGGAGTTCAACACAAAGTTGGGAAATGCTAGAGTTATGTCCCTGAAAAATGTCATTCAATGTACTAGTGAAGTTACAAATTCGCGATGCCACATGCATAACAATAAGTACATGAACAGATACATGTACGAAAAAATGGAATATATTTTGAGTATATAGCAATAATAAAAGCGAGATTGGAACTGGGTACCCACTTTAAGTGTGAAAGAGTCATGTTCTTTATTATAGATGGGTTTCGTGCTACGAATTCCTTCCACTCTTCCAGATCAATCTTTCCATCACCTTTTGAATCCGCATCAACAAATGTCTGTAGAATGAAAAGGAAATATGAAAAGCTAGAGCAGAAATGCATTTAACTGCAGTTAACCAAGATTTTTGAACGTTTCGCACCTTATTCACAATTGTTTCAACAATATCGTCTGAAAGGACAAGGTCTGATTCATTTAGAAGAGCCAAAACCATCTCCTTTAACTGAGAGAGAGAGAGAGAGAAAAGGAGCCTTAGATTCATACATATCAGAAAAATATCAATATAAGTAACAATAAAATTCCCTATGGAAGTTCTAGCTAAATTTCAAACACCAGCTATAATTCCCAAGAGCTTGATTAGAAGTTATGTACTTGAACCAGAAAAATATTAATTGCCATCCACAAAGTATTCTAAGAAATGTTGCAGACTTCATAAACAAAAATGTGGATTGTAAGTGAGAATTAGCTAGGGACATTTTAGCAATCATATGCCGATGTTTTTGAGAGAGTTTAAATCATGGTGACCTTCACGAAGTAAACAAAATAAAAACTATGCCGAAAATGTAGCATATTCTGTCATCATCATATTTTCTTTTCCATTCATTAACTAAGTAAGCTTCTCAGTCTATAATTCTACAGGCTACGAAAATAAAGATTAAATTTCCATTTTGAAAAATCACAGCCTGGGATGATTTTGTTTTCTCCAATTTGTAGGACTAACAAGTTTTCACATTTTTCTTAACTAGATTTAACAAATTGGCAATAAATTAGGTGCGGCATCTAAAAAAGGAAACATAAAGCAGTAAGTTGCTTATGCTAACCTCTTCCCGCTCAATGAAGCCCGTCTCCCTTAGATCATACAATCTAAATGCAACTGCAGTAGAATCTTTTCCCAAATTAGCAGCTTTAAATTATGATTATTCATGATTATAAGGAATTTATCTCCTCAAAATTGATCTCTTACAAGAAATTTTGTCGACATCAGGAGCGTTGGGGTGAAAGATGCTCAGTGATTTAACAAATTTTCCGAACTCAATAACCCCATTTCGCTCGGCATCAAACAAATCAAATACCTGCACAAGAATGGCATCAAAAATTGCAATTATGGAAGAGCAAAGCACTGATTGAAAGGAAATTTGCAGAAAATACTAAGACATGGTCTCGAGATCAGCTGGACTAAAAACACTTACAAAATCTACTGTTATCTTGTTTAGAGTACCACATAGTATTTTATGTTTTGAGAAGTAGGCAGCAGTAGAATTGTAAGATGAATGTACTCCAACCCCATTAGACCCACATAATTATGTGATATACATTGTGGCACCTCTTTCTAACAGTTCGAGCTTTTAGAACAAAGGCTAGTTAGCATGCAACAGAGCGGGAGATCCAAAGATGAGGTCATGGAAGTCCCGGTACTACTAAGCAAAAAAATGTTATTGGGAATTTGGGACTTGGGATAATTCCCACGCGCTATCGCTAAGGGGGGATCATTAGGTGAATGTAGTCCACCCCTGTTAGACCTGCATAATTATGTAACCATAATTGTGGCGCCTCTCTCTGAAGTTCAAGCTTTTAGAACAAGTAGTTATTAACAAGAATCACCACAAGAGAGTTCACACTATTGACAGAGCTAGAGCTAACCTTTTATCAGTGAATGTCCACTCCTTGTTAGACCCGACGACCCGTGTTATATATATTGTTACACCTCTCTATAATAGTTCGAGTTTTTGGAGAAAGTAATTGTTAACATGGTATCAGAGCCAAAGGTCTCCATAGGTTGTGGGTTCGAGTATCCATTGTGCTGTGGAGGGAGTGTATTGGTGAACAAGAATCCATTCTTTCTAAGATCCATAGATCCTTGTTATATAATTGTTACTCCCCTCTCTAACAGTTTTGAGTGACGGATATCGCGAATCGGGCCCAGGCCCATTATGCCATCTAAAAGAGGGCAGTAAAGAAGGTTTATTACCTAAACAGTCATGACAATGTAAAGAAAATGAGCCAAAGGTACACACCCTATCAGCAAAGAGATTCTTCTTATTGCTGTTTCTAAAGAGAGCGAGCTGGAATTCTTCCTGTTCAGTGAGATAGAGTAGAAAATTAGCTCTCAATGCATGAGAAAGGCTTACGACTTACGATTAATCTGCACGCAGTAATAATTACAAATTTCAGACAAAAGGAAATACCTTGTGAATAAGCCCGTCGTCAATTATGGAACTACTTAGTTTCTTAAATAGTTCAAATAATGCCTCTACTTCATTCACTGTAACTGCCGGGGAACAAGTAAAGTGTCAGCAAATCCATAAACTTCTGATTATTTGTGAACTCCCTAAAATTTGGGAGCGGAAGATCAGAACATATATGCAGCAGCATGACACTTTACTACTGAAATATGCCACTGGACCCAAGTATCATACAGAACTGCAAGACGATTAGGACACAAAGCTTCCTGATTGAAAATGAGATGATGAAAGATACACATTTTGAAAGCTACAAAGACGTCAGAGTGATAAGTTGTACACTTACAAGATGTTTCAGAAGCAAGAGTGGTAGGATCCTCATACCCAGATTCTTGTCTAGCTCTCTTTGAGTAATAGCATCCCATAAAGGCAAGTATAAAATAGAACACAAGATTATAACAGAAAAATTCGGCTCTATGCTAATTCGATGTTAGTATATATATAGAGTTTGCACCTGCCAATTTCAATAGAAAGAGAAAGTGGTACATTATTAACATATTGCATCAAGTAAAGATCTGATTGAGAACTTCAGAAAGCTGGTTAATCACAAACGTGAGAAGATTTTGATGAAGTAATCTTTATTGAGAAATAGTTCAATGGATTACAACCCAAAGAATTCTAAAAAGAAACATATTTTAAATTACAGTCCTATCCTATAAAATCCTTCTCAATAACAAAAAGAGATGTGTGTGTCAAGGGTTCTTAAAGAGTGATAGCAAAATCAATGCAGCAGATATGAAGGCACTCGAGTTAATGGACATGGTAATAGAAAGAATTGAGCCGTTCAGCCAACCCCAAACAGATAGGATAATGATTCGATGAAAATTATACATTTCAGTAAAGATGTGAACTAAGATAGATATATGTGGTGTGCAACCTGTTTTTAATGGTCTATTCCCAGGAATCATCCATCTCAGACTACAACAATTTTTTCATTCCTTTTATCACTCCCAAACTAGCAATAAGCCAATAAGTACACTATAATCGACCACAAATTATCAACAAAGAAACCATAGGAAGACTAGATTGTGAGATTCTTAAATGCAGCTCCAGATCAGGCTCACACTTCAAGATGAGACCATTTTCTTGTGTTCTTAATACTAGTTTTCCACCAAATCCCCAAATCTTATCCCCCTCATAAAGTTTCTCACCCAACCCCTAAAAATACAGATCAAAGGCCTTATAAATCCTAGTTATCTAGCAATATTGTTGGTTTAATTACCCCCTCAATGGACATTATGAAAACAGAAAACAAAGAAGCTGACTTATATATCAGTTTCCTTCAATTTACATAAGAATTTCATGTATTAATTTCACGCTGTTAAGGATCAAAATTAACATCAAGATGAAACCTCAGGATCATCAAAGAACACAACAATGAAGACATAAAATGGAACCCTTAATAACAAAAGGGCCTGCAATAATTGGATCTAACCTAACCCAAGAAACCCATATTGCTAATCAAACCAAAACTTGAATCTAATTCAAGAATTCCAACTTGGGTGAATTTGGTTTGACCTACTTCAATACTGAAAGTTTGAAAAATCTTGTAGACCAAAATACCAATATAATGGATTAAGTAGCTGTAGAACAACAAAGCAATTACTTTTCTCTCCCAATAGCCCTTTTGTTAATTTTGCCATACAAAACTAAATTTTGAGGATTCCTTAGTGTTCTTCATTAGTTTAATAATCTGAAGTGCAGATTTCTTTAAATTAAATAAGAAGATTAACAGAAAATCCATAAATTGCAAAGTTGTATAAAGAAAACAACCCCAACATTCTACAAATACATAAACAATTAATCAAACCCACTTTTGTTCATACAGATGAAATTTAATAAAATCTAGAGAGAGAAAGAGAGAGACTTACCTAATTGTTCTTAGCTTTCTCAGGTCGTCTCCTTCAATTCTCTCTTCCTCTGCCCACTTCTCTCTCTCTCTCTCTCTCTCTCTCTCTCTCTCTCTCTCTCTCTCTAGACTTTAAAAAACAGGTTTTGACATTCCTACATAACTGTTTTGAAAATTGTCAATGAGGAGTAAACTCTGTTACACTAACTACCAATACATCATCTCCTATCTGTTAGTTACTTCAGATACTGCCACGTGGCACTGGTATAAACGAAAGTTCATGATCAAGGCATTGGATCCAAGTCTTGGGCTAAGTTACACGTGTCAATAATCAGAGTCTTTAACACACAAGGCAAGTATTAATTACCAACATCCTATTATTGCTGAATAAAAAGAGAGGTGACTTTCCACGACGTCAGAAGATTTTTGAACGTTTCCCTCATACGTTTTTTTTTTGAAAGACGGAGATCTTGTACAACCGGGAGTTTGATAGCTAAAACAACTACACCTCCGTTAGATCCCCAAATCATTGGATTATTTAAATCTGGTCCTTAGATATGATCATCTTTACTAAGCCAGTAAGCCTATCAAGAAATAAATTCCTAGCATTTGGATTTGAGGGACCTACATATGGATGGGTTCACACAGAAGTGGGTTATGAGACATCATATTTGATCTCTTAGGAACGATTCCTATTGTGGTGCCATAAAGAATTGGTTCGGCTGAGGTGAACAATAAGTATACTTCCATGTACAAAAGTGTACGTTTCAATTTAGCGATAGTGACAATTTTCCAACCAAATGTAAAGTCAACCGTGTCTATAAAATATTAAAAATGCTAAATTATCCAAAAAAAAAAAAAATGCAATTCTATCATGATCTCACGACTCTTATGAATTTTTAGACCCTGTAAATGTGCAATGTTTTCAAGTGACAAAAAATTACATTCTTTTTCCCGTCACATGTGAGAAAAGAACACCTAAATCTATCGACTCCCTTCAATTATCTTCTTGATCTTGCCTCTTGGTTACCACTAATCTAATTTCCCCTAGGTTTAAAGAAAATTTCTCACATATGAATGTTGGGCAGAAACAAGATGTGTCTTGTTATTCAATTACAGTTATTATTCTCTCTTATTTTTTTTATAGCAAATCTCATTAAAATTTTTATTTTCTCTTTCTTTTATTATAACTAAAAAAATAAAATATTTAATTAATTAAATACCGCATTGGCAAAACAAACAAACAAACCACATTTGCAATAGAGATGCATTTTTCTCTTCAGCATAAATTATGGAGCTTGGAAGCAAGTCTCAAAAGGATGTCTTGAGAGCTAAACCACATAGGAAGCATTGCACATTTGCATTGGAGATGCTCTAAGAGAAAAGGGCTTAATTTTGTTTTTAATAAATTTGATCAAAATTTTGCAATGTGACTTTTGTGAAGATGACCATGGTGAGAAGATAATCCCAAATTAAAAAAAGTAAAAATAATGAAAAGAAGCCCTTCGGTAGTAACCATGAGGGTCCCCAAGCCATTGTAAAGAAGGGGTAAGAAAGGAAAGGAAAGAAAAGAAAAAATGAGGTCTAACCACATTGACTACCATCCATTCCAATATGAGTAATGCTACGGGGAGATTTTTTGAGGAGATTTTTAATGCAAGGCCCGCATGAAGATGATCTAAGGGCTGATTTCTAGTGAAGATTATCTTCTCACTATGTAAACCATCCTCATCGAAAATCATATCATTATGAAACATCTAACCCCCCTCATCTGCATGGTGAAAATCTGAACCTTCTATTTCACCATTAAAATTTAGCACCTGCATTATATGTAACAATCATTTCAGTTTTTGAAACTATTGAATTGATTACTAAGCTAAAAAAACATTCAAATGCAAAGAAAAGAGAAAAACTATAATCTAAAAGCAAGAATATATTTTTATTTAATTTCTCTAAATAGCTGATACATAATGTTCCTTGAAGTAATGAGCAATTTTGCTATAGACGACTCTACGTAAAATAAGAAATTATTATGCTTAAACTTAGTGAATGATAAACAAATTAAAAAAAAAAAAAAGCAGAGCAAGAACAAAGTAACCATAACTGTATTATGTTTAAGCTTTGATATTTGATGGTCCAAATCAATGTTGTAGATGGGATGGTGAGGATCAAGCATTCCTAGGTGGGATCCATTACATTCAGGAAAGGTTTTCTAGACTGACAATAGATCCCTCAGGTTAAGGAGAAGAGGACTTACTTCTGAGATCAGTGATTTCATCCTGTTGGGTTACTGGCTCTTTTGAATGAGGGCCTGCTGACCTGTTACCAGCTCTGCTAGAACGACAAACATCAATTTTAGAGGTCATCTACAGCTCAAGCAAAGACCTGTGAAAGTTACAACATTAGGAATACTATCAATTCCAACCATAAAACTAAGTGCAAGTTATTAATGATACTTATAGGGAAGTTTCTTAGTGGATAGAAGGGGCAAAAATGTTCTTGCAAAAGTTGATTACAAAGAATAGAATTAAGATGGGAAATTGTCTGACTTACTCAGGAGGAAGGTAAGGTCAACCAAGCGTGTTGCTAGGTAATCTCCTATGCTATAGTTGCTCAACTAACTACATCAACCCGAAATCTGCAACCTAAAGGAACTCAATGAATTAGATGCAAAGATGATGCATTAACAACATTCGGATTGGTATTTGCCCTAAATTTAGATGATAAACAAGGGATTTAACAAGATTTTTTTTTTTTAAAGTCATACTAGATATTAATTCCTTTTTTCCAAAATATTAGTCAAAAATAGGGTTGATATCCCAATAGTTGAAGTGAAGGACTTGAAGTCTGAAACAAGAAGTTACTACTCCAATTAGCCACATATACCTGAAAACATGCAGAGCTGTGTTACTTACCTGAAAACTGGATTTTGGCTGGTTATCCCCTCTTGGCTGCCGGACATGGTTGAGAGGGCACTATATGTGCAACGACCCTCTTGGCACATTTCTTTCTTCTTCCTCATATGCTGCTATGGAGCCTCAGCAGTCTGTACCTTCCCATCCTTGGCTGAGAATGCTAAATGTCGAGAAGCCTAAGCTGCCAACAAATGAGCAGCTTCAGCATATCATTCTAGAAGGTGATGCAAATGGAATTTCTGACTACCTTCTGACGGATCTGGTAGCCTTTGCTGGCAATCAAAGGCATAACTCGATGATGTTTGGATCATCTCCAAAAAGTTTAGTTCTTTTAATTGTTGTTTGTTTACAGATCAGTAAACACTGTGCTCGACACTCTTGCTTGTTTTTGCTAGGACTGTGACTCTTTTTTTTTTGGCTTACAAACCCACCTTCTTTTCTGTTTAAGGCTTTTTGCAATAATATCGCCCCAGATGGGACTGTAATGGACACTCCCTAATAAGACTAATATATGTCATAATATCTTTTCAGATTAAAAAAAAAATGTACCTAAGATTCAAGATAGCTGATTGTGCAATTGTATTTGTGCCAGGATGAATGTTCTCAATAGACGCCAAAATTAGTTTCATACATAATGAAAATTTATCTCCCAATACAATATAAAACAATGAAAGAATTTACGTCTATTACTAGAAAAAGAGCTGCTGGGTCATCAAATCCTCTGTACTATCAGAGTTTACACGATTCAACATAGAAAAGAAATCAAAGTTCATCCTAAAAGTAGTAATGAAAAAGAAAACAAAGTAGGAAAGAAGGGTCCCTCCTGAAATACAGGCTGGATAAGGATCAAGGAGAATAACCTGAATCAAATTAAGTTGATAGGATATGAATCATATATTACTTAAAAAGATGAAGATCCAATTCAGGCTTGAATCTAGATATGGATCTCTGAACTAATTGTGGATTTGGAAATGGACCTATGGTTAGTAATTCCTTTCCAGTATATTTCCAAACTTTTAACCTATTATAAACGATCTGCAAATTGGATTGTAGGCCATCCTTTTCACTATAAATCTCTGCATGAACTTTTCTAGGATACAAGAACTGAAAACAAACTTATATTTAGTAATAATGATCTATGAGGGAGGTTATTGCACCCCCTCTTAGAACGCCCCCTTATAACGCCCCCTCCTATGGGGCCCACATACGATGCATCCAAGGGCTGATTTTTTTATGGGATGTTCTTCTCAATATGTATATCATCATATTAAAAAATCAGTCTGTTCTAAAACTTTTAACCCCCTCAAATTACTTATCAAAAATTGATAACTATTTGACCCCTCAAATAGTTACTAAATAGTTACTAATTTTCAAAAGTTAATTTGAAGGGGTTAGAAGTTTTAGAACGAACTAATTTTTTAATATGATGATATACATATTGAGAAGAACATCCCATAAAAAAATCAGCCCTTAGATGTATCGTATGTGGACCCCACAGGAGGGGGCGTTATAAGGGGGCGTTTTAAGAGGGGGTGCAATAACCTCCCTCATGATCTATTTAATTAAAACATCATCGTCACCAAAAACCATCTAATTACTCAAACTTCAAGAGGACCCACAACCGTACTGTCATGAGGATCCAGAACCAAAGACCATCCACTAACAGGGATCGTAATTGTCATTTTCTTGATCCTGATCAAGCAAAGACAGAGTTCATGAGTTTGCTGAAACTCCATGACTTGACTCAAACCACAATCAAGTATAAACAAGAAACAACTTCTTGTTTGGAATGGTGTGAATTGCTGATAAATGCATAAAAAAAAAAAAAAAAACCATCTTTCAAGTTAAATGAAACATTGTTCAAAATTCCAAGTAGCGACAGTTTAGATCATACATTTACTTCTCACCTTGAAATTAAAAGAACTTTCAAATAAAAGGACCAATCTAGCTACACTAAGAGTTTGACAAATATTAACCCTATATTGAAGTTTCAAATAATTCTTTGATGATACATAAAGATAACCCTTTAAATGATGTGCCAACAAGACATGTTGCTTGACCACGACACAAATATTATGCACTTAATTCTCTCCAAACAAAATTTTGTGAAAGAGTACAATCAGAATATAATACCTTCAATTCCCTTGTTACCCTTTTACCAGTAATCCCCGCAAGAACACAACCCGTCCTTGAAATGGTGAAACCGCTTGGCATCTCTAACAATGAGTTCCCTACCAACGAGCTTTGAAATGATTTTCAATGCATTATGGCAATCCCCACAGACTCTAAGATTCTTGATTATTCGCAGTGGTAAGCGAGCAGTGCTACTAATGAGGCCATGAGTAACAGCCAATTTTTCACTGTGGGCAAGAAGGGCTTCTTCTCTACTTTCTAGGTCTATATCATGCAAACAAAATTTGGTCTCAGGTACATAACCAGCCTCTCTCATTTGCGCACTCAGTCCCTTTAACTGAGCATAAATCATCTTCGAGTCAGCGTGGGATGTATCTCCTGCCTTATACTCTTTGATCTTAGGTGAAAAATCTTGAATGCCTAACAATTTTTTCTTCTCGTTCTCTTTTGCAAGATCTGAGGCTTTTACTGGCAGAAGACCAGCCTTTGATTGGTCAGTTAGGCGAGAGGGATCTAAGTGATCTACAAGTTCAGCACAATGGTCCCCTAGTTCCAAGTTCCCATGAATTCTGCAAAGATTCATCAAGGTTTCCCAAACATCAACACTTGGTTCAAATGGCATCGTTTCGATGAACTCCACAGCTTCATCTAAATATCCTGTACTTCCCAGCATTTTCACAACACCCACATAATGATCCATGGAGGGTGCAATACCATAAACCTTGCTCATTGACTCAAAGTGCAAAAGTCCTTCATCAATGTCACAAAGGGCAACACAAGCAGAGAAAATACCGAAAAACATTTGATCATCGGGTCTTAGCCCTGCTTCCTTGAACTGAGTGAACAAATTGATGGCATTTTCTCCAAGTCCATTGTTTGTCAGCCCAATTATCATGGTATCCCAAGATGTCAAATTCCGTGCAGGCATTTTCTCAAATAATTCATAGGCATCAGTTATGGAACCGCATTTCAAATACATCTCTAGTATCTTGTTTTGAACGCTAACTTTCACACATTGGTTTGATCTCATGAGGTGATTATGGATAGCTTTCGCCTCTTGTGTAGCTACAACTTCCCCACAAACCTGCATCAACTGAAAATATCTAGGCAAATCGACATTGATTCCTTGTTTCTCTAACAAGCTCAAAACCTTGACAGCTTCCTTCACTTTACCCTCCTTGCAGAAAGTATCCATCTCATCAATTGTACCCATATACTGGATTTCTGCTGTTTCAATTAATCCGCCTTCAGATTTCACACTGTTTACTGATTGAGAATGAACATCACTCATCCCTCTCTGAAATTCATCTTGGTTCTGCTGAAAACCCTGAACAGTTCCCCCATAATACCCATTTGGATTCTGTTGAACTTGCCCACTACTTACACTGAATTGAGTCAAATGACCATTTGGGTTCTGCTGAAATTCTCCAATAGTTTGTTTGTAATACCCATTTTGGCTCCTCTGCAACTCAGATTTGCTATCTTGTTGAAACCCAATTGGTTTCTGCAGAATTTCTCTAGATTCACTGTAGGACACATGTGGACCTTGTCGACTACACATTTCTCTGTAATACCCATTTGGACTCTGCTGAAATTCTCCAATATTTTGTTCGTAATACCCATTTCGGCTCCTCTGCAACTGAGAATTGCCATCTTTTTGAACCCCGTTCAGTTCCTGCGGAATTTTTCTAGGTTCAATGTAGGACCCATGTAGACCTTGTACACTACAGTTTTCTCTGTAGTACCCATTTGGACTCTGCTGCAATTCTCCAATATTTTGTTCGTAATACCCATTCCGGCTCCTCCGCAACTGAGAATTGCTATCTTGTTGAACCCCGTTCGGGTCCTGCAGAATTTTTCTAGGTTCAACGTAGGACCCATGTAGACCTTGCACACTACAGTTTTCTCTGTAATACCCATTTGGACTCTGTTGGAAATCTTTCGAACTATTACCGTAAAATGTATTGGGGTTCCTTTGCAACTCTCTAGCGTCTTCTCGATAAAACCCATTAGGGTTTCTATTTTGTACAGCTAGGTTATGTTTATACTCACTAGGGTTTCCCCTGTAAACATCTGTTTGGTTCTGCTGAAAAGCACCATGATTTTCTCTGTGAAACCCACCTGGGTTCTGTTGAAATTCTCCGTTCGAGCTATAGGAGTTATCAGTTTCGGTTTGAAAATCGGTTCTTTCAGTGGCAGTACTAATGTTCTTCACTAAAGTAAATGAACTGATTTTATCTAATAAGATGTTGTGAGAAGAATTTCGATTTGAGCGTGATGAGCGTACCTTAGAAATAGCTGTGACAGAGTTGATGGTGAGAACTGCAGCCCTCTTTCTGACCATTTTAGATAAAAAGCCTAAATCGGGTTAGGGCAGTTCAGAGAGTGCAGAACTGAAGATGAATAAGAAACCCTAGAGAGGCAAATAGTGTGAGAGAGCAGTATAAGTATTCTGTTTTTTTTTGGGTGCTTTTAAAGGAGTTCTCAAAAATGTTAGGGGAGTGGACAAGTTCAATGGACTTTTAACCCAAAATCACCCTTCTAATATTTTCCTAATTTTTACTAAGGGGGTGGTGTGGGTGTAAATTAAACTACCACCTCCAACCCCCTTTCTCTCTCCAACACGTTTTCTAATTCTCCATTAAACTACTCTTTCTCTCCAACTACTTTCTCTCTCTAAAACTTTTATTCGACTACCAAGGATCGAAGTTGTTATTGGCATGAAACTTTATTAAGGATGAAGAAGTTCAAGAAGGAACGCCATTAATGGAGGAAGATGAATTGAAGCAAAGTTCACCATTAATGGATTCCCAAAAACCTAAATGTTCTTTTTCGGAGGGTTTGGGATCCTCAATTCTAATGAAAATCTCTCAATCAAATAGTAATGAGGTAATACAACTGATTCGTATACTTTTTTTTTGTTTCAAATATTTTTTAATGAGATTAAAATTTCTAATTTTCGTACCTAATTCGTACGAGGAAGGTGGAGTTTTTCTAAACAATTCGACCACCACTGGTTGAGAGTTTTTAGAAACTCGACAACCACTTGTGGAGTTTTAGATATAAACTCAACCACTAGTGGTTGAGTTTTTCTTCAAAATTCAACCACCAGTGGTTGAGTTTTTCTTCAAAACTCAACCATCAGTGGTCGAATTTTGGTTTAAAACTCAACCGGCAGCGGTAGAGTTTTGACAGAAATTTTAAACCATCCAGTGACTTAACCACTCTTAGTTGAATATGGTGTTACTTTTCAACCGTATGTGGTTAAATTTAGTTAAAACAATCCATCATTTTTAGTTGGAACTATAATGGTTTTTTTTTTGTTTACTTTTTTGAGTATGGTTTATACTTCTTTGTAGAATGAAGTTGCAGATGAACCTTAACTCGAACCTAGAAATTTCTAACGATCTAGAAGAGATCGACTATTGTTGTTTGAAATTCCTTGATTAAATTCGATAACCGGTGGTCGAATGGAGGAGTTGGTAATGGTGGAGAGAAGTTTAAAGAGAGAGAGAGAGAGAGAGAGAGAGATATGGTGGTAGAATGGAGAAGATGACTTTTTTTTTTAGGGAGGAAAAAGATTAATTTAGGGTTAGGTTTGAGATTTTTAGAATTGGGTGGAAATATACCTAGACAATCTTTGATAACCACCCCCTTAGTAAAACTATGTCCATCCCCCTAACCATTTTGAAGTATGTAGTCCACCCCCTATCCTGTCCACCCCCCTAACATTTTTGAGAACCCCTTTCATAGCACCCTTTTTTTTTTTAAGCAAACATAACTTCTTTTTTATATGTAAAACCAGTTCTGTTTTCTGACTGCTTCAGTTCTCCCATTTCATTTACCAGCCCTCTGCACGTGCGGTGGAGGTAATCCTTTTGGGATAGTTTTAAAGGCACCCCATAATCTTATGGACAGGACACATTTGGTTAGATTTGGTCAATTGTGGTTGACTGCACAATTACTCTTAGCTGGATCAATGCTGGATCAATGTGGTTAGACTTGGATAAATACAAATTTATATGTTATATAATTATGTTGATAATCCAACATCATCTGACACACGATGATTGCTCATGAGTTGGTGATTGCTCATGAGTTGTTTCATTGCATGAAGTCTTTTGATGTGAGGAAAGGAGCTTTTGCTTTAAAACTCGACATGTCCAATGCTTATGATAGGATTGAGTGGAATTTCTTAAGCTCTGTGCTTCATGGGTTTGGTTTTATTGGCTCCACACATGATCTTATTATGCTTTGTGTGAAAACAGCCTCTTTCTCTGTGCTAATCAATGGGAGTCCCCAAGGCCGGTTTGCATCTAGTCGTGGTTTGAGACAAGGTTGCCCACTGTCACCGTATCTATTCATTTTATGCTCTCAGGTGCTTTCTCGAATTATATATTGTTATGAAAGAGATGACCTCTATCGTGGTATTCGGATAAATCGTCAGGCTCCATCTTTCTCCCATTTAATGTTTGCAGATGACCTTTTTCTCTTCGGCTATGTTGACATTGACACGGCTTTTACAGTTAAAGAAATTCTGGAGGTGTATTCTTTGTGGTCAGGACAACAAATCAACTTCACCAAATCTTCAGTTTATTTTAGTCCCAAGGCTGATTTCTCTACATGTAACTCTATTTTGGCAATTCTAGGGGTGAAACTCATGAATGTTGATGATAAATACTTGGGGCACAAACTTCTAAAACCGAAGTCTAGAATTGCAAGTTTTGATGAGCTGATTGATAATTGTAGATCTCGTCTCCAGGGGTGGATGAGTAAGCAGTTATCTCATGCTGGTCGAGGTACTCTAATTCAATCTACGCTAGGATCTATGTCGGTGTACTTCATGTCCTGCTATAAGTTACCGAAAGCTATTACACAAAAACTCCTCGCTTTGCAACGTGACTTCTGGTGGAATCATAATGAAAATGAACACAAGATGGTTTTCCTGGCATGGTCTAAGATCTGTAAACCGAAGGAATTAGGTGGGCTTGGATTTCGGTCTCCAGAGAAAGTTAATGAAGCCCTCCTGGCTAAGCTAGCATGGCGATTTCTGACCCACACAGATTCGTATTGGGTGAAGCTCCTCTCCGCTCGTTATCTACAAAGGCATGATTTTTGGACAGTTAAAAAGATGGTGAATTGCTCTCCTGTTTGGACTGGCATTCTGATTGGTCGTGACATTATCGCACCTCATGTTTGTTGGTCTATTGGCGATGGCTCATTAGTTAAAATTTGGACTGACCCTTGGGTTCCCTTTTTACCTCGATTTAGAGTGGAAGGTTCTTCTTTGGACAGGGGTGGGCTTTGCTTTGTGAGTGAGCTAATCTGTCCCAACTCTAGATTGTGGCGTCTGGACCTTCTTCAGAAATTTTTTCTACCTCATGAAATCACAGCCATCCTGAAAATAAGACTTTCTGCAGAAGCTTCAGCAGATACTCTTATTTGGATGTTGACTCCAACAGGTGATTTTTCAACCAAATCAGTTTACAAAAGTTTACTCCAAGGCGAACCAGCACATTCGGAGTCAAGCACATTCTCTTTTGATTGGAAACGATTCTGGAAAGTACAAGGCATTTCTCCGAGAGTTCATCTATTCCTTTGGAGATTATTACATAACGCAATTGCAGTAAAGGTTAATATTGCTCGTCATGGTACCTCGGTTGATACTTGTTGCAGGCTCTGTTATAAATCTGAGGAAACAGTTGAACATCTTTTCCTTCATTGCGAGGTTATTAAAAAGGTTTGGTTCATATCTCCTATTGGGCTTCGAATTGACTCCCCTGGAATTACTTACAACATCGCGGATCTGTTTAATATTTGGCTGTGTTCGAATGATGCTCAAGATGTTTTCAAACTTGGTTGTGCCCTGTTGTGGTGTATCTGGAAAGCTCGGAATCGCGTCATGTTCGATAATTCTGAATTCAATATCGGTGAAGTGGTTAGTTCTGCATACTCCCTATTTCTTGATCATTCATCATGTATCCTGACTTCTCTGCATGAACTCCCCATTGGTGCTTCTTCTTCGACCGAGCATCCCACCTGGTGTCCACCTCCAGCCGGTACTTTAAAAGTTAATGTGGATGGAGCGGCCTCAGATAAATATATAGCTGCGGGTATTGTTGCTAGGAATTCTGAGGGTGACTTTGTCGAGGGTCGTTGTTTTTTTGATGGGGATTGGCATGGAACTAATGGCGCTATTGAAGCAGAAGCGAGAGCCTTTCTTAAGGGCCTTGAGCTTGCCCACTCTTTGCAAGTTTCCTCAGTCATTATTGAAGGAGATTCACAACTTTTAGTCTCCTACTTGCTCGATGATAGGCTGAAGTATCCGTGGCGAATTCGTAGTATAATTCTGGACTGCAGAAGGCTTATGTCCTATTTTTCTAACATTAGCATTAAGTTTGTGTCTAGGCTCGCAAATAAATCGGCACATTATTTGGCTCAGTATGCCGTTTCAAGCACTAATGGTGCGATTTGGAAGGGAGACCCTCCCTCATGTATTGTCAGTCATTTATTGACTGAAAAACCTTCTTTGATCAATTAATCTATTCTCCCCCTTCTTTCAAAAAAAAAAAACATCATCTGACATTTTCACCTAAAGTTTATACAATTATAAAACTAAACATTCTTATTAAAATTTAAAAATTATTGTTCATTATTGCAAACAAATTGAAATAACTAAAAAGTAAAAACACTTCATCTCATTAAAAAAGTTTCTTACAAACTGTTACAAAATGACAATTTTATCTAAAATTCCTAAACGAATCATAATACGAATTCAAGGACTTTTTTGCATTTTAAAAAAAGGGATTAATTTTTTGCCGAATTGGGTGCGAAATTGCGAATCCCCAAGCACCTGAGCGTAGCACTCGATTCGGGTGCGGCACTTCTTTTGAAGGATCCATCATCCATGTTTCAGAGCTTAAAAGTAAACAAACCAATCTTTTTTCTATTAACATTAACTTTAGTTTATAATCCATTTAGGTTAATGTGTAAACCCACATTCAATGGCCTTTGTTGACTAATATAATCAGAAGATCATTGTCGCAAAAAATTAACATTTGGACTATTACAAGCCCACATGCAAGTGGAAGATTAAAATTTTAAAATAAATAAAAATAAAATATGTAAAAGATTTAAGAAAATTAGTAAACATATCTAACCCATTTGTCATGGTGATTGTGATGACATGCGGTTTGAATGGTTTATTTTGAGTCACTTTCAAGTTTCATTAGTATAGTAAAATATGAGTAGTGCAACTCTAGCTCGGCTAAATCGAGTTGTTTTGTACACGCTCCTTTTAAGAATGTGTACATCACATTTCCCATCTAACCATTAAAAGTTGCACTTTTTAAGGGATTATAGGTTGACTTTACAACTTAATGTAACTTTTAATGGTTGGACGAGAAATGTGACGTACACATTTTTAAAAGCAGTGCTTACAAAATAGCACTTACTTGGACCTATCTTCGGATTTCAGTAACAAAGTTATACTCATATAAATGTATCTACTAAAGCATATCTTGAATTGTTTTTATTTTATTTTGTGAGCCGACATGTTTAGTCCGATGTGCATTAACAACATGAACATCCAATGGGTATACACACCGGGCTCACATTAATAGCATTAACATCCAACAGTTATACACCTCGGATTCATAAAAAAGAAAAGAAAAGAAAAGAAAACCCAGGCTTGTGAAATGGGGACTCAAAAATAAAATAAAAATGCAACTCAAGATCAAATACCCTAAGTAACAAGGGAATGTAGGAAGTCACCCGAATGTATTTATTCCATCTCATAAATTATGATAGTAAAATCATTACAAAGAACAATCACACCACAATGTCAAAATAATGAATAATAACAACACACAAACTTTCCCAATTGAGAAAGAAAAAAAAAAACCCTACATATAGAGACTAATAATCATACAAGTCGGAATGGAGGCGTGGGGTGATGAGGAGATCGAGAGGGGATGCTTTGTGGTTAACATGTCCTTCAGTACTTTCAGTTAGGTCGACATCCACATCATTTTGTGTTCCCAATTCATAGCCATGGATGAGTCGAGCAAGAATCAAATGCATGAATTGGATTGCAAACGACACCCCAGGACACACCCTTCTACCTGCCCCAAATGGTAATAACTCAAAATGTTGACCCCCAACATCGACGTTCTCCTTCTCCGATAGAAATCTCTCCGGTCTAAACTCCGTAGGATTCGTCCAAACATTTGGGTCTCGTTGTAGTTTCCATACATTCACTAGTAAACGTGTGCCACCTTCGACATGGAACCCTCCGACCTCACAGTCCTCTTTGGTTTCACGTTCGAGAAGAGCACCCAATGGGTATAATCGCATTGTTTCCTTGGCGATGGCATTCAGGTATATCAAGTTCTTCAAATCTGAATCGTTTACTTGTCTATCCTTTCCAACGTGTACGTCTAATTCTTCTCGAGCTTTTTCCAATGCATGACGATTGTTCATCAGCAAAGAGACGATCCATGTTAGACTCACCGCCGTTGTGTCCGTCCCACCCATGATCATCGCCTATATATAATGAATGACAAATTCAATGAGTTTTAGAAAAACAAAAGTTAGATTTTAATTAAGGAGATCCATCGATACTAACATAGTACATATTTGGATATACATAGTGTATATAAGATCGACATGATACATACCAGGCAAGTAGCTTTAATGACTGTATCAGCGTCGTGGCCAGACAACTTGCTCTCTTCGATGATCGACAACATTACATCCATAAAGTCTTGTTCAAGATCCTCACCGATCGATGATCTCTTCTTTCTTCGATGCTCCTCTAACCAGTTCCCAAGCATGGTGTCTACTTCTTTGGCATTTCGTTTCATGGCGCTCACATTTCCTTGGAAGAAATCCAACCAACCAAGTAAAGGGGCAACGTCTGATAACATAGACAAACTAGCAAGGCGTAAGAGCTCGTCCATGACTTTCTTGTAATGAACAGCCTCCTCCTCACCATGCACAATCTTAGAACCAAAGTTTCGCTTCCCCACGATCACTCTCATCACGACATTGTTCGAGACCTCTTCGAACCATTTCTTCATATCCACCAAAACTGGACCTTCACCATCATTTTTATTCTTATTATTGCATAGATTGTACAGCTCCCTAAAACATACATTCACTTCAGAGGCGCGAACGTCTTTAATTGCCTGGAGGTGGTGGTTAGAGAGAAGCTTGAGAGTCGATATCTTTCTAAGCTCGCGCCAATAAGGACCATAAGGTGTGAAGGCTACTGACTCATTATCGTAAGTCATGAGCTGAAAGGCTTTGGTGGATGGACGGTTGGCGAAAAGGGTATCGTTGGTAGTAAAACATTCTTTTACGATTTGGGTATCGCTCACAACTAGTGTTCGATGCCTACCGAACTTCATTGTGAAGGCTGGGCCATACTTCTCAGCCATGGCAGCGAGCATTTTGTGAGGCAGCTCACCGCCACCAAACAGATGTAGGTGACCAAGAATTGGCCATGCCCCGGCTGCTACGGGTGCCTTTCTACTAGTCTTTTTATTGTTATTGGTAGAAGTTTTTCGCGAATTACTCGAACCTAAATTGTAGAGAAAAACCAAGGCAAGAAGAAGAGCAGCCATGGAAGCCGTGAACCAATTTAGAGGAAGGATTGAATCCATTGTTTTTGAGTACACAACTCTCTGTATAAATCTCTCTAATATATGGATTGGGAAGTGAAAGCAGGTTTTTTGAGTTGTGATTTTGATAGAGAAGTTTGGTGTGTATTTATAGGGTTTGCAAAGGAAAGTAATTGAAGTGGGGTATTGAGCTTCCCAGCAGAATCACCCTAAGAAATTAGAATTGTATATTGTTTTAAGGTCTTCGTGGGTGGTACTGAAAAGTGTTCAAATTTAAAAGCCCATCAATGTGGACTGTATGATCAGTGATTAAACTTTTGTTTCTTAGTTTATTAATTAATGGAGAATGAGAGCTTGAGACAGATTAAAAACGTGAAATCCAACCACTCATGATTTTATATGAAAAAAAAGGGCCAATTGGATTTTATTGCGGCGTTTAAGTGCTTAATTCTACTTTTTCCAGCCAATTCAAAAAAGAAAATTCTACTTTTTCCAGAATAATATATACTACTAGGACACCCATAAAAAGGTGTAGTCATAAAAAAAAAAATATTAAACTTCATTTTTCTAGTGCAAAATCATGGTTTTCAAATAATCTCTTACCCTCGCGATTTGGTTCATTCTCAAATTGACTCAGTAAAGTTGGCAATACACTTTGCAATAAGTGTAACATCACTGTGAGAAAAGAGCGTCTCTAGTCTACACCCTACTTGTGGGCCCACTTAGATATGATCCTGACATTTGGTTAGAACGTTCTCTTCATCATGTAAATTATCCTCCCAAAAAATTAGTCAATTATAAAACTTTAATTTTTAACCCTTAAAAAGTTATTAAAAATCAAAATAAGGACTTCAAAACAAAAACGTTTTGCCAGGGTTATCATTTGTTTGAAATTTGAATATATATAAAAGAAAAGGTATGAATCTACTACTTGACCCAAGTTCCTTTCCTTCTTTGGCATCAAGATTAAAGAAAAGAAAAGCAATCAATAATTCCGACAACGTTGACTTGAAATTTAAATTAGCTTGCACACCAGATATCTGATTTTGATCCAACAAGAAGCCCAATCATCATTTCATCCAATGGTTCAGCCCACTTTTACATGTAATTCAATGTTTTGGTTTTTTTTTTTTTTTTTATTTGCCCTGTTAATCCCAATGATTCCTCTGCTGAATAGTTCTAAGTCAACCATCAACTAGAAAGAGTAAACACTCCTAGATTATAAATTAATACACAACCCACGTACATAACGAACACTCGCAAAGCACATATACAAACCAACGTAAATAAATTAATACAGCCAATTTAAAGTTTTAAACCATTGATAAAAAAAATTAATAATTAATACTAATAATAATAATAATAATAATAATTTAGAAAGAGTACCATGCGAATGACTGAGCAGTCGGAATTGAAAAAAAAAAAACAGGAGAATACCATCCAGCATAATTAATGGGAAATTTTTGAATGATTTAAATGTTTGAAAATTGCAACACCTGCCTTGGTTCAGTCGTCTATTAAAGTAACTCTGTATTTTCTTTTTTAAGTTCAACGAAAATACAGTAATTATATGAGTCGTAGTCGTATTATTCGCCTTTAATCCATGAATTATTCCATATTATTTCCAAATAATATGGTTGAAATAATACAGTTTCTCTTCCTTCTCTGCTTCGTTAATAGCGATTTTTCTTTTAGGCCCAATTAATACCCAATTTACAAAATAAAGAGATAAATCCAGTAAAAACCTCCATAAAGTTTTGGGGAAAAAAAAAAGACAAGAAAAGGTAATCACTTCAAAAAAAAAATTTATATAGGTAATACGATTTTGAGGCTTGTAACGATGCGAGCCAGATGCATACAGGATACAGGTCAGAAGAGAACCGTAAGGGTAAGAAGGCTTTCGACTCAATATTGATTCAATAAAGGGCCGTAAATAGAATTTGAAATTTGAAACCACAACCTCCCAAAGGAAAGCCATGCGTCCAACCACTGAAGCCAGTGGTTTTGGAGAAGAGATTAATCACTTCACATGTTTACGACTGCGAAACAAGTGTGATACTGTGATATGAAAAGAAACTTTTAAACATAATCTTATGATCTGAAGATTCTGAACAGCTATATCCCTAGTAGATCTCCTTAGTTGGGTATCCCAAAATCTCCTTGTGCTACAGCCTACATGTATGTACAAATTTAAAAAGAGGTTGAAACCAGTTGATAGTTTGACACCGTTTTTTGGTGTGTGCTTCTATACCCATTACCCACCTAATGATGATTCATGGGCTGATTTCTAGTGAGGGCAAACTCTTCAGCATCTAGATCTGCTTCACAGAATATCAGCCCATTCTTGAGCCTCTAACCCGATCAAAAGTAGACTACAAATTCCAGCTTTCTATATCATCCGTTTCATCCTTAACTTTGAGTTAATTACTTTCTTTTTTTATTGGGAATGAGTTAATTACTCGTTGATATAAGTTTTGAAATGGGATGATTTCAAGCTCTTTATGAGTGGGTGAACAATAACCCACAACTTAGATTGATTGATTTCATAACGACATTTAATTCAGAACAACCAATCAACGATGTAGGTTTAATTCAACCCACGTTAAGAGTAGGTAAACAAAATTGGACTCGTGATTCTTATGGTGAAGAGTAATCCCTCGATTCATTGCCATGTGGACCTACAGGCTACAATCTGTGTCAGAAAACTACGTGCCTAACAGAACCCATCCCTGCTTAATCCCAAAAAACTAGAATACCCACTCTTGATAATCCGTAAGCTTTTATCTTTCATTCCCCTTTCTTTTATATACAGAAATAGTTCGATTATCAAACTTGTAGAGTAGAAGAGCTCAATAGTCATTGAAATCGACAGATATGAATTCAGGTGTCACAACATCAATACAGAAATCTGATGTAGATAATTGCAGAAACGGTCATCAGTCAGATCTCATCATAGATTATGCATAAAAAGATAAACAACCTATGTGGAAACTAAGCAACCTTGACAACAGAAGCAAGCTACCAAAATGCCAAGAACGGCTCCAGCAAGTACCTGGGAAGGAGTGTGACCAAGTAGTTCCTTAAGCTTCCGTTGACTGATAGGATGCCCTTGAAACAAGTCCTCAACGATCATATTAAGAACCTGTGCAGAAAATGGAAAACAAATTTACGGTAACAGATAAGGAGAGACATCTAAGTTATCCAGCAAAAGATAAAATTTAACCACCTAATGAAGAAGGAAAAATAATAAAATATTCAAGGAACCTGGCAATCAGACGAAAGCTGGAGCTGTGCACAGCATAGCATTACATGTAGCATACAAACATCTCAGAGACTGTACAATTTGGTGTACCCACCAAGGAAATCTTCTAACAGAAACAGGTATAAAGGGATAATACCAACCCTTAGAACTGTTGAACTTTAAATCGTGAACAATCTAGAAATGTCAGTGGAGATCTCATCCATTCCAGACAATTTTTGGCCTATTATGTAAAGTAAAAGTAGGTTGAACATCATCGAATGGTCAGTCCGAAGTCCCAACTGCATGCATGTGAGCCACAGGCTCAGTATATTTCCGTCTACCCTAAAGGCATCCAACATTTCCTGAACAGAAACGAACAACTTACGAATACGGAATACCTAGAACTCAACTCACCCCCATAAGACTTGACTTGACTTCTTTTGTTTGCAGCCAATAACTTTTTTAACAATGAAAGAAAGAACAAAAGTGTACAGCCACAACATAAAAATCATCATCTTAACATTCAAAAGAATAAAAAAAGAAGAAGAAAGAGCATCTACTAGTCCTCCTTCACCAAGTGCATATGGAGGAGAGTTCTGAAAATGAAATGACAACCGCTAGAGAAAACAAGAAGCACATGAAGAGTCTTCCTTCACTCTAAGATTGGTCAAAAGAAAACATTGAGGAACATCATAATCTAGAGTCATATGGCACCTGAAATCAGAGAAGGGCAGTTGTGTTCTTTCTCTCAGGTTGGAAATTAGTTGGTTTTGTAAATCAGAATAGTTATAGGTTTGAGTCCAACACCCATCAGGCACTATTACCGGTTGTTGCCCAGCACATCAATTCAAAGCTATGCAATCATTTTGGGAGAAGTTCAATTTTTGCTAGAACTTGCTACTTCAAAGGGGCTAATTTCTCACTATTTTGAGCTGATAAAATGCTGACTCAATCTGGAGAAGGTTAGTCTTCTTTTAGTTGTTTTACGTTTTTTAACTCCTTGACAAGACTGCTTCAAGGCTGCAAGTGTTTTAAGATTATAACCTATCCAGGCTTGTTACATACTTCTGATTTTACACATCTATACCATTTCTTACATGCTTTGCTATTTCCCTTCTAGCTATTCTATTTCTTAATTTGGGTCAGCTGTATACAACTACCAAATTTTGTAACCATTTTAGCCTTGAATTCCTTAAGAGTCATACTTCAACTCTCAGATCATAGTCTCCTTGCTCCCATAAAGAACCCTAGCACTTTACTCCTTGAACCTCTCCAAATCCTGTCTGTATTCTTCCAGTTGTGGGACAGTTTGGAGACCACTCTAAAACAGCTTTTCAAATCACCTATCAGGCCTACTAATAGGCCCATTACGAAGTGCTCATTACTGACTTTGCCACTTATCCTTCTCAACATCCTCATAGTTTTCATTCTCATTTTAATATGTAATGTCTCTCAGTTGCCGCAATGATCTAGTCCATTAAAGATTGGATGACTTTCCTTATGAACCCAAGGGTTTCCAGTTTCCACTAGTATGATCTATACTTGCCAGTCAAGAACAATTTTTTGAATACTAATTGACAAGACAGTTGAACTGTTCAGACCATCGATTGGACTTGTGAGTAGGGTAGGTGAGCCTCCCTCTAGACCACTATTTTCATTGTTATTTTGTGTAAAAACAAGTGGCTCAACAATCCATCATCAATGCTTTCAACCCCAATGATTCAAGGGAAACCCACTTCGATCTGCGCATTTTTTAAATGTTCTCTCACTAACACGAAATCAAAAGAAAGACAACTGTGATGTCCTGTGCATTAAGCATATGAAGGAGAACTTTTCATTCTTACAGTAATTCATATATATATATACCATGTCTGTAACGCCCCAATTTGAAACTCAAATCTCTCGGAGATTGAATCGCATCTCAAGGCGTTAGGTTTACTATACCAGGTGATTAAACAGTACTAAACAAACCTAAATAGAGGTTTATGAACCTAAATCAGAGTTAAACTAATCTAGGGGTTGGCCAATAAGACAAGTGGGAATGAGCGAGATTGGCTTTTTCGCTTCTATGTTTAAGGTTCATTGCCTTCCATATATATCCATTCCTTAAATGTTCTTAGTTGAAATCAGATCATTTCAGCTTTACATCAATTTTGGATTGAAAATCTGAAATCAAATTATTCTTCAAGTTTGGGACAGCTATTGGCCGGTTTCTGTTATGATTTTACTAGGACAGATGGTGTTTATTCCTACCACACAGATGATCAGATCGTTTTCTCTTGATCATTTGTGATATAACTACAATGAATCTTGGTTTTCCTCTCATACATGTGAACTTCTGCATAATTTAAGATCTGCTGGTGGTTTTTTTTTTATCCCAGACTATATTTAACAAGCTATTGAATTCTTCTATTCTATTCGGTCTAAAGTGAGAAAAGTGGGAGATAAACAGAGCCACACACAAATCAGACACGTGAAGATAAAAAAGGCCACAGGCCATCACAGATACCCAACAAAATACAAAATCCTCAAATCTCACCTCTCAAAAGGCCTTCATAACAGTGAGAAAAGTGGAAGCCTCTCTTACAAGACAGCTCGTAAAGGCTTGGAAAGCTATCCTTAAGGGAGAGCTCGCTGCACACACGGTCTTACCCACCCCAACCTTGAAGAAAATGTCCATACAGAGTCTACCTTCCACTCGACGAGGACCTTCCAAACTCAATTTAGAACTGCTACATCATGCTCATCTTGTCTAGTTACTCTAGTATGTATTGCCACGGTAATAAACATCTTTATTATAGTGTGCATCCATAATGAGACTTTAAAAACAATACTCATTGCATGACAAGTTTTATTATGTATCATCCTTATCCTATATAACCTACATAACTATCCACACTTGTCATACTCAAAATGCAAGCACCTCCAAACAAACTCAAGTAATTACATGCTTCCAAGCTGCGAAGTTGGGAAAAGAATATCATTTGAAAAGCACACAACCTCACACAAGATTCCTACCCTTTGCTTTAAACATCAACGCAACTCCAACTGAAGCACAACCAAATCAACACACTAACTAGTAATAGTAGTACTGTAACAATAACATGCCAGAAAAGAAGAACACTGCTTAACAAGATGTCAAGCTCACCAACCCAAGCAAGCAAGAACTTTGTACCCTCATCTAGTTTATCAAACCTTAACTCAAACTCCAAACAGCAAACAGAAAATGCAACCCATTGGTCAGAAGTAGAACCATAACTATGCATCCTAAACAACTAAAAAGATTAAAAAATAAATGAAACATCCATCAAAAAAAAAAATGAAACCCACAAATTTTTTCTAGAAATCAAGTAACATAAACAAGGGGGAAAAAGAAAAATCATTTACCTCTGCTTGCATTCCAGCATGCCGGCGAACTCCAATTGCATCATACATAACAATAAGACTGAAACCCAAACAAACAGGAAACAGAGAATCCGCTACACCATGACAGAGTGCCACTGAAGTTGTCAAAGCTGTACAGAGTGCTGAATGTGAAGAAGGCATCCCACCACAAGCAAACAGAATCCTGAAATCCCATTTCCTCTCCAAAAAGAAATTTAAGAACATTTTTATACACTGAGCAATAACCCAAGCGAACATACTTGCAACAAACGTTGGATTCGCTGCTAATGTCGTTACAAACGGACTAATCCGAACTTTAGCCGTCGAAGTTATGCTCAAAAGAGCCATCCCAATCCCTCCATTCTGTAAAAATTCCAAATTTTCTCTCTCTAACGATTCATCAATATCTCTCACACAAGAACTCCATCTCGCCACAGAACTTCTCAATAGAGAACCACCAAGTCTGAAACACTGTAAAATAGGGACTAAAACCGAAAAAGGGTTGATTTTTACACTTTGATTCCATTTTTCTTTTAGGGGTTTTGGATTTAAAGGTAGTTTACATGAAACTGAGATCGGAGAGATAGTACTGAACTTTCTGAAACGAAGATGATTGAATCTCGATAGTGAGAAGGGATTGCTGTTGTTTAGAAATTCAAATCTAGGTTTTGGAAGATCAAGAATGCAAACCCTAGATGAGGGTTTTAGAGAAGTTATGGAGCTCATGAGAGAAGCTTCTTCTTCTCTCTCTGTTGTTGTGCTTCAAGCTGCATTGTAGAGAGAGAAACAAAAAAGGGTTAGAAGCTTTGAGAACGGAGACCGTTGTTGTGGTTAGTATTTTGTATTGAAAATTTCGTGTGGTCGATAATACCCTTTTACTTTGTTATTATAACGAAAAATACCATTATACGGTTCTCTAGGGGAGAAGTATAATACTTTTGAACCATATTAAGATTCCCCACACAGGTGGTGGGCCCCACATTCAGGAATCCTAAGCGTTCATCTTGATTTGAAAATTGAAAGGTGTCATTGAGGAAAGAAAGGTAAGAGTGTTGGATGGTCGGGATCTTTAATTGTCAATGAGTTGGTGGGCTATGTTTAGGGCTTTATCATCTGAAACGGCTAACATTAAAGTCATGTGTAATCAACCATTATCTTTCGTTAGATTCTGTTAGGGGTGACGTGGCAAATCGTTATTTTGGATGGAGTTCAATCTTGTTCACGTCCTTTTAACGTGAGTGAAAAATACCCACCACAAGATTTAGCTTTCGACGAAAATCTTGAGACTGGTTTCAGTGGACTTCCAGGATGAGGTGGCAAGATCTGCTTGTGTAAAATTATTTTTTTACTTTTTTAAGTTTGAAGCAGATCTTGACACCTCATCCTGGAAGTCATCATGGGAGTACTTCTAGCATTATTCTACCCATACCCCAAAACATACAAAAGACCTAAATGGATCATCCCATCAAATCCCATCCAAACAAAGTCTAATAGCTATGGATGGCAACCAATCCAATTAGAGTTTAGATTGGTGGTGGTTCGTCCAAATTAGATCCGACACTGATGGATGCCTACTTCTAACCGATAGGAGTCCATACCAAAGAGGGAGAATGATAAGATCGCCATTCTTGTATGAGAAAAAGAATTGGGTTTGTTTCTTATTATTCTTGGTGTTTAAGATTAGCCAGGCTGATCCTACCTCTGCCATCAGCATAAACAGTCATTAAACACCAAGAATAATAAGAAACGAACCAAATTCTTCTCATATGAGAATGACAATCTTATCATTTTCTCTCATTAACAAGAACCTTGTCATCAAGATCTAAGCCAAACACAGTTCTTATTGGGGTATAGTTTCTTCAGTTGCCTTCGCAATATGATGTTTTGTCCAAAAAGAAAAGTCAGGATCGATCTTTACGTGTTGTTTGGCTACGGTGAAATCTCATACCTGGACGGAGAAAACCCAACAAACTTGTTTGTTTCGCACCTTTTCCGCAAAAAGTCGAGAAAATTGAAACCCGGCATGGGTCTTCGTACGGGAAAAGTTAGAGAAGGGGAAAACCACCAAATAGGTGTTTTCCCCAAATCCTCGTCAGAATAAAACCAGCGGAGATTGTGATTTCCCCAAATCAGAGTGAGAGGAGAGCTCGACTCCACCCTTTGTTCTCCAACAGGTATGCTCTCTTTCTGTTTATTTTTCTCTCTGCTCTTTGTCTCATTCTCACATTATCTCTCTCCTTCGTACCCCTCTCTCTCCAATGGTGTAGTGAAAACATCTCTGCCACAACAATGGCAGCAACAATAACCAAATCAAGAGGATCATGGACTCGTCTCTTCCTCAAACTATCTTTACAGTTTTCAATCTCACTTTCCCTCAACATCTCTAGAAATTTTTGGTAGATTTTTTCATCTTTACAACTTGGTAGAGCTTTGGATTTCTAGAGTAGAAAAAAAAATCTTGGTTGAGTTTTGGATTTCTAGGGTAGAATAAATTTATTTTTTCTGCAACTTATTCCTCAGAAGGGAAGAAAACAAATTTCTTCTTATTTTTTCTGCAACTTGAACTGTGCGATTTTCTAGGGCTTTGATATGAACCGCTCCATTAATCTTTTTCTTGATATATAAATTTATTTCTTACAACAAGATGTTTGGGTTTTGGATTAGGGGAAGGAGCTAAGCTTAAGCTAAGAGGAAGAATAAGATTTATTCTCTGCTACTTGATCAAGGTGAGCTTTGTATGTTTCATGTTGATTTATATATTATGGAATATTTAGTTACTATTTTGTTTCATGTTGATTTATTAGTTGTGCATGTAAAAGATGCATAATTCAAATACATAATATACCTTCCTGATGCAATTGAATTTGCCTATCTTACACCTCACCAGCTTGCATCCTATTTATTCAGTTCTGATATGTTTCAATCAAGCTGTAAGTCTGAAATTGTATTATTACTCATATGCTCTACCATTTCATTCTTTTAGAGTAAAGTTGGTGAGAGTCGGCCATCCTGCACGTTTGTTACCTCAAGTATTGGAGAGTGCACTAGACGCACAGGTATTATACCTTATTCTTTTTTTTTCTACAATGGGAATGCACTCATAGAATTGATCTTCTGGAAGAACAATTATATGTATACAAATTTTGTATTGGAGATATTTTCATTTTATTTTTTGTCATATGTGTTCACATATCTTGCATGTGTTTACAGATAAGAAAACAAAAATATATTGCATGTGTTAGTGTGTATGTGCACTTTTTTTTTTCTTTCTTTTGTTGTTTTTTGCTGTGCATGCTTGCATAGCATTTTAAGATGCATTTTAGGGGGTTGATTCTCTGTTTCTCTTGTTCATCTACGTTTTTAGATAAATTATCATATTTTTGGTTTTATCTTAATTTTTAAAATTGATAGTGAGATGAAATGTTATATGGAACTTCATTGTTCCTAATAGTAAGTTGTAATAAGGTTTTTTATATGTATGCATGTATTTATACAAGTCTTCATATGCAATGTAAACATTAAATACATTTGTCGCCTCTTCAATTTCTTAATCTATATATACTTGTTTGAGGTGTGAACCACTAGTTAGTTGACTACTTTGTTGATTTTAGTCCTAAAGTCAACAATGGATAATAATTCACCCAACAATCAAATTCCTACTAATAGCCAAACGGGGAGAACAAATTGGACTCCACCAATGGACCGTTGCTTCATTGATCTTATGGTAGAGAAAGTACAAGAGGGGCATCTACAAGATGGGCAATTCAGTAAGACCGCATGGAAACATATTGTTGATACTTTCATTGCAAAATTTGGGACTCATTATAATAGGGAAATTTTGAGAAATTGACAGAAAACATTAAAGAAGAATTACAATGCCATAAAAAACCTACTAGAGGTGAGTGGCTTTGGTTGGGACCCTGTACGAGAAGTGGTGAAGGCAGAAGATTCGGTGTGGGATGACTATCTCAAGGTGAATTTCTTGCTTAATGAGAGTTTGGATTCTCTTAGTTACGCCTTTAACTACAAGTACCTTAATACATATAACTTGCAGGCACACCCCGAGGCCAAAACTTGGAGAACCAAGAGTGTTAGATGTTATGATGACTTACGCACTATATTTGGTGATGGTGGGGCTACAGGAAAATATAGTAATGGATCTCTAGACATCAACGTTAACAAAGATGAAGTAGAAAAGAATGGTGAAGACACTGAAGGTGTTCAATCTCCAGAAACTGAGGACCAACCTGATTACCAACAAGAAACTACACACTTAGGTGAAGACGTTGATACACCCAATCAACAAAAAAGGCAGCTACCAACCGTTGGATCAAGTTCTCGGTTGCCTAAAAAGCCCCGAAAGAGTACTGGAGAGAGTATGGTTGATGCTATTCAAGGTATGGCTGCTGCTGTTACCTTTTTAGCAAATAAGAGGTCTGAAAGCAAAAGTTATTCCTCTGAACAATTACATGTTGCACTTAAGGCGATACCAGACCTTGATAGTTATCTAATTTTAGATGCTTTAGAACTTTTAGAAGATGAAAAGAAGGCAAAGTTTTTTATGGAGTTGGCTGATGTAGATGCAAAGAAACAATGGTTAATGAGGAAGCTTCAGAAGTACTAACTCAACATGTGATGGACAACTTTTTTGTTTTTTTTGTTTTTGTGATATTTTGGATATAACTTACTAATTTTTTGTATTGAATGGATTTGTGTAATCCATTCTAATGACTGAATATGTTTCTTTTTTGTATAGGATGGATTATGTGTAATCCACTATATTATCGAACTTGTTTCTTTTTTTGTATACATTGGATCTATGTAATCCACTACATTGGCTATACATGCCTTTATATCTATTTTTTTGAACAAATGTACTTTTGATATCACATTTGTGATGTTCTATTGCAATGTTGGTTTTTAATTATTTATGTTACTTTTATTTACCATTCCTTGTGTACGTTTATTTGTTTTACTTTTTTACCATTAAGTAGGTGCAATACCATTTAATCATTATGGCTAGCTCCGATGAAGAAGACGATATCATCATAGCAGCTGCATATGTCACAACATCTATAGCTATTTCATATTATCAAAATTACATAGTGAAAACACCATGTCGTGATTCAATTCTTAGTGGTTCGGGGTGGGTAAATGAAGTGCTTAATGGCCACGATGCACGATGTCAGGAAAATTTTCGTATGGAAAAGCATGTCTTTTTAAAATTATGTGACATATTAGAAACCAAAGGATTACTTCGGCACACTAATGGCGTAAGAATTGAAGAACAAGTAGCAATGTTCATGTACACTGTTGGTCAAAATCAACGGAACAGGATAAATCAAGAGCGATTTCAACATTCTGGAGAAACTATAAGTCGACATTTTAATAAAGTATTGAATGGCATTGTGGAACTTGCTGGAGATTTCTTTCAACAACCTAGGTCTTGTACCCCTCCAGAAATCTTGGAAGATCCTAAATTTTATCCATACTTCAAGGTATTTTAAACTTACTGATTTTTTAATAGATTTGTATTCCATATGCTATTAGTACTAACTTTTAAATATTAATTGTAGGATTGCATAGGAGCAATAGATGGAACACATATTCCGGCGTTGGTTAACCTTGATGAACAAGTTCCTTTTCGCAATAGAAAAGGAAATATTACCCAGAATGTTTTAGTGGCTTGTTCATTTGATTTACAGTTTCAATATGTTCTCGCTGGTTGGGAAGGGTCAGCAACGGATTCACGCGTATTGAATTTAGCACTAACAAGAGCAAATAAACTACAAGTACCAGAAGGTAAGGTACATTTTAGTACAATTTGATTTGGTCCATCTTGTTACAATTTCAATTTATTAAATTTTTATGTGGTTAATATGTATGTTTTTGGATATGTAGGAAAATACTATCTTGTGGATGCAGGGTATGCTAATATGCCAGGCTTCATTGCTCCATATCGTGGTATTCGGTACCATTTGAAGGAATATGGGGGCATTCCTCCAGAGAATCCTAGAGAACTATTTAATCTTCGACACTCATCATTATGAAATGTTGTTGAACGCATTATTGGGATACTTAAGAAGCGTTTTGCTATTTTAAAGGTAGCCCCCCCATATCCATTTGAGACACAAGTGAAAATAGTAATGGCTTGTTGCATCATACATAACCACATTCGCAGAGAGAAAAGTAATGATGTATTTTTTGAAATGGAGAATTCTGAAGAAGAGATTCGCGAAATAGAGCAAGAGACGCAACAAGAGAGTCAAGGAGCGGAAATTATCAATAGAAGGAGACAACGACAAATGGCATTAGATCTTCGTGAATCAATCTCTGATGCAATTTGGCAAAAATTCAAAGGATCATAATTGAGTGATTCTTCTTTGCTTTCAGTAGTATCTCTTAGCTATTAGACATAAATGAGTTATATTGAGACAAGTTGTTTGAAAACTATATATGTTTGATTATGGTTGTGTACCATATTTGTTAATGGTAATTTTATGTGTTTATTAGGTGTCTTTAAGCTCAGTTTACGAAGGAGACTCTGTCGAATTTTAGTCTTATATGTAGACAGCTAATGATGTGTTATATTTCCATATTTAAAATTTCAATGTGAATTGGACAAACAGAGCTAGCCGTAATGTTAAGGCAATACCATTTAAGTGATTATGTTAATACTATATTACCATATTTAAATAAAGTATTGACTAAATATTTTATTATCTTATATTTGAATATTGAAGTTACAATACTTTTAATAATCAACCTCAAAGTAAACCCTAAAACAGTCTACAAAAGTAAACCCAGGATAGATACAGCATCAGACAAACAGCATACAAAGTAAACCCAACAAGGATATAGTGTCAGACAAACAGCATGCAAAGTAAACCCAGCAAGGTTATAGTGTCAGACAAACAGCTTTTTGGTTAACCAGTTTCAGAGTTTTCTCAGAATGGGTCAGAGAAAACCCAGTTCAGCATATTTCAGTGCGGCCAAACAGAGCCTTAAGAGCAACAACTATGGACGCGATGGGCAAGGCGAAATTGCACACGCAATGCGCATATTACACATTTTGACCCCCTTGTCACCTCCAACTCTCTCCAAGAACTGATTGACCATGTTGTTTTTTTCATAAAAATATTTAGTCTGATGCCAGTTGCCAGGGGCGGAACTACAGCCAGGCTAGGGTGGGTTGTAGCCCGGGTCAGATTTCTAACCAAAAGCTAGTTATAAGCTAGTAATTCTCTAATAGTAGACCAATTGAGGACATATAGCCCGGGTGAGATTTTCATAGATCTTTAGGCTGCCACCTGTTTGGCTCCTCATGGGTCAATGTTTATAAAATGTCAAAGGGTAGTTTATAAAAAATGTCTATCATTATACCCTTTAGTCCACTAAATTTACTATTATACCCTTTTGTTTTGAATTTGTATTTATCCCTAACTTTACTTCTCAGTTGCACACTTGCACCCCACTTTCTTTCATTTTTACACTTTATTTACACCATTTTTATGGAACCACATGAAGATGATCTAAAGGTTAATTTTTTGATATTACAAAGCACCATATTGTCTTGTGACTTTTAACCCAATTAAAGATTGGGTAACAAAAAATCTTTTTGATGTTTTGGACTAAAGGCTTTGATTCCATCGTTGATTTGCAGAGAAAAGTTAGTTCCAAATTAAAGATAATTTTTTTTAATCCTTGATTTGCATCTAATTCTTGATAGATTTAGAGATTTTAGAATGTGCTATTTTTTTGTGAGGATGTTCTCCTCACTATGGAAATTATCATAACAAAAAGTTAGCTCAACCTAAAACCTTTAACCCTATCAAAAGTTAATCTAACATTAACAATAAAAATAATGTCATTTTTATCGTTGATTTCAACCAATACTTGATGGGGTTAGATATTTTAAAATGTAAATAATACAATACACTCATTTAATCCAATGTAAATTGGAAAAAATGAGAGTTGATGTGGATATTAAAAAAAATGTAAAATTCGTATATTAAACTGGTGATTGCTAACAAGGCTTCAAACTAGCCCCCGCAGTATAAATTCCTGGTTCCGCCCCTGCCAGTTGCTCAATATTAAGTATAGGATAGTTATGTCTGTGGGACTAACCGATTAACTATTCCCTCTAATAAGTCGTATCTTGCTCAGACTAATAAATAGAGTCGGGTCTCCGTAGCACCTGTGTAAAGTACTATATGGTTCGAGATGCAGATTAAAGAAGAGCTTGTTTATTCATGTTCTTTATAATTTGTTTCATTCATGCAATAAAATATGGGGTTCTTTATAAATACTTACCTTTCCATATAGAAAAATAACGTATTAAAGTATAGATTACTATGTATCGATTGAGCCCATAACTATTCATGATTCCATAATGAATCAATGCCATGCTGGTTCCAAACTAGTGGAATGTAAAACTTCACTTAAAACAATGTGGTAGAAAGCAACGTGCGACTTGAAGGACATGATCGGCTATGGATTCTTGCACCCACCATTTTATATAGGAATGAAGGTGCTCTTAGCTCGACATAGTTGTGCATGGGAAAATAGTTACACTTCACAACTTCTCAAAAATATTTAAATGTCCAAAAATACCCTTATTGAAATGTGTTGGAAGATGGCTTAAATAAAATTAAGGGTATTTTTTTGTAACTTAAGGAATTAATCATTGACGATTGGAGTACTCAAACACTGATTTTTCTGCAGAGTCATCCAAGGATAAATCTGACAGAATGAACAATGCAGAGACTTTGCCACCAATAACAGACGAAAATAATTTGTCACAATGGACGAAGAAGTCGCAAACTTCAATTACATAGAGCAGTCATACTTAAGAATTAATACCACGTACAGACGTCAGGTTTAAACCCAACCTCCCTAAAAGAAAGGGGTACCAACCAACTTGCCAAGCAGTTGTTAGTGGATCCTAAGCAAACTTGATGACCCAAGAACTTCATCAAATAAAAAACAACTGGTAGTAATTAATCTCATATAAGGTTTTTTAAACATGTTGTAGATTAAGGATGTCTTTTTGATATATTGAATCAGATTAATCCCATATTTTGGTGCATACATGGAAGAGGAGATTCTAATGATTGAAGAGCTTTAAATAAAAAGGGAAAAGATGATGAAGGTTGAAGACAAGATAGATGCGAGATTAGGGTTTAAGGATATCAAAATCTGATCCCAAAATACTCTCCTAAATGATGTGATAGCTAAAGTAGAAACATTACATAAGGCCACGTTTATAAGGCGGGAATGAAACGGTGTGTACTGTCATAGGTTTTTTTTATTTTATTTTTTTTAATTTTGTTCTTATCTATAAGTAGTGATGGTGGTTGATGGGAAGATGATGGTGATGGTGGACGAGGTGGGGTGGTGTGGATGATGGTGAAAGATTTTTTTTGGTTGGAGACTGTAGTGGCAGCCGGCGGTGGCGGGTGATAGTGTGAGTGTTTTAGCTGCCGGTGTTTTAAAAAATAGAAATGGAATTGGGAATAGATGGCAGACAAACGTGGTTAGCTAGGTTTAAAAATCCATTTAGCTTTATCACAGATCGAAAAAAATTATATTTTAATCAATTTCTATCGGACACGTCTTTGTTTTGGCGATTTAAAGAGGCCGATTAAATCGTCCAAATCGTCACACCACGTAACCACACGATCTATCCATTCATTTTGAAATATCCGTCGGCCTTGATTATTGGGTTTGTATTGGGTACGATAAGTGGGGGTATTCGATCCCTTCTCTTAGTTTTTAGTTCATGCAGGAATGAAAAAATCAAATAAAAGTCTATTTTTCCATTGCATCATTTTTATTAGTTTTTTTAATGGGGGACTTAATAACCCTTGGCAAACTACATATTTAATATTTTAACTTAAGCATCCAAATATAATCATTATTGATATTCTTATTAATATATCTAGACTAAGATTTGAATGATTGCGTAAGAGCTAACTAAAATGGTAAAGAATAATCAAATTATAGAAAACACTAAAAACATTTTAATACTTTGTTTTCGCAGTTTTAAAATTATCAAACAAGATCTAATTAGCTTATTATTTTTAAAATCATAGTGGTTTCTAGTAAATTATTTATTTTAAGCATATTTAGACCATCCACAACAGTCATAAGCTCAAATGTATTTTAGCTGTCAAAATTTTACATTACAATGTTTAGTTGCACATTGGTGGAGAAAAAGATTTAAAAAATAAAATAAAAAACCTAAAACGAGGATACATTGAGAATTTTTTAACTCTTATGAATATTTTTGTTGTATAATTTTAAAGTACGTGGTTTTAGGGGTCAACGGGACGGTTCTGGATCGGAACCTAAAGGTTCCAGATCCAGTCCCGTTAATATGAAGCGGTTTCGGATCCTTTCGGTTTCGATTCTGGAACCTCAATTGGTGGTTCCAGATCCAGTACCGCTAGGATCCGTGGGTACCCGCGGGTACCCGATACCCGTTTTTAATTATTATTTTTTTTATTTTTTCACATAAAATCTATTTGTATTTTATATTTTCGTATTCTATTCAATTATAAAATTTATTTTATTATGAAATTTGTTATATAATAGTCATTAGTTTCTTTTTTTAATTAAAAAAAGTTAAAAAATATTAAAAAATTATTGTACAATAGTAAATTAAACTAAAAATTTATAAAATTTATACGGAACCGGGTACCTGTTGGGTGATCCGAAATGGATCCAAAACGGGTAGATCTGAAATAGCTCCGAAATTTATCGGATCCACAAAATTAGGTCCCGGAACCGCAAAAAACAATTCCGGTACCGGTTCGGTTCCGGGTAGTTTAGTACCCATTGACATCCCTACGTGGTTTATGTCTATATAGTGCAGGTCCCACATGGTGATGATCCAAGAGTTGATTTTTGAGAATGATATTCACCTCAACATTTAGATCATTCTTACAAATAATCAGTCAGTTCTAAAATTATTATTATTATAAAAAATTTAATTGAATTCAATGGTTTCTTATTGAATAGTTATGATCTTTTTACCGTTCATTTAAAATTAACTTTTTATACAATATAACAGCTTAAAAAAAGTCTAGTTTTTTCTAAAGATGATCTAAATGGTGATATGAACATCTTATTAAAAAATTAATTCTTGTAACATCTCCATTAGGACCCGTACTATTTAGATATAAACCACATACTATAAAGCTATAGAACAAAAAGTTTAAGTTTTTTTTTAAAAAAAAAATTAAAAAGTGTGGGGCGGGCTGCCTTTGCACCGCCTGGCGCCAAACGCCCACACCGCCTGATGTCAGGCGGCTAGCCCCTTCACCGCCCAACGTGGGACTCCCACCCTGTACACCGCCTAGCTAAATTTATGCATATGGTGTTTGGAGCAATCTACATATAGCTTTGGCTTTGGTCATATAATGTAAAATGTATAATACCTTCGATCTAATGTGCAACGATTTATCGATATTTACCTTAGATACTCAACTATTGTGGATGCTCTTATGGCCTCATAAAATGCATAAATATAATACCATATATAGATTATTATTATTATTTATACATTCAATCTAATAAAGAATATAACATTTCACAAAAGAACCTAAGATTTAACCTAGAAAGCACGAATACGACACGACACGGACATGACGATACATCAAATCTCAAAAAAGTATGATACAAACATGTTAAGGATATAAAATTAAATAATATATATTTATACCAAAAATTTATTCCTTATATGAAATTCTTTAAAAAAATTTAAAAAATTCCTTGCACAAAGGAGTTTCCACAATAAAGAAAGAAAGAGAAAGACAAAAAAAATATGTGCGCCATGTTTCAGTCCATTTTCTTTTTATTGTTCTTTTTTATATAACCCTTAACTTGTTCTTCCCTTAGACATTTACTAGCCATCTAATAACACTGGCCCTAAAAAAGAAGGAAACTTTAGTTCTACTCCACTTTTTATTTGTTAATAACCTAATTATTTTTGCAATCTATTTGCACCGATCTATAAGGCCATATAAAGATAATTCAAGGTTTGATTTTTTGTGAAGACGATCTCCTTGCTACAAATCAAAACATTATAAAACTTTTTACCCCACTGAAAGTTAAGTTAAATCTAAAGGAAAAATAAATCATTTTTATTAAAATTTGAATCAACTTTAGCTGAGATTAATAGTTTTAGAACTATGTGAAATATTGTGAAGATGTTCTACATGGTGAGGAGATTAACCTCACAAAAAAATTTCCCTTTGATCATTCTATGCAGGCTCTATAAATCAGTGTAAATGGAGGCTTATAATAAGTGAGAAATTCATAAAGATAAAGTAGGGTGGAATTAAAAATTTCCTTCTTTCTTCTGGCCCCCTTCTAAATGGGGATCGTTTTGCAGGGTCACATAGAGATGATTCAAGGTTGATATTATTTTCGTCATATATGCTGATTATTCCTGGTAAAGCATAGGTGAAGATGCGATGACATCAATGAAAATTTGAGTCATTTGGTTCACAAAATTAAATTCCAGAAATTGGTGGGTATTAAAGGCATTCTTCAAGTTATTTTTTTGAATTGGATTTAATTTAAAGATGAATCCCTGTGGGATTTGGATGTCATGGCCAATAAGTTAGTCAACCATGTTTTCAACCACTCTACAAGTTGTTTTTCAATTCTTGAACGAATCAAGCAACACTCTTGAATCAAGCGATATATTTAGAAAACTACTCTTTAATGCATACGTTTTTTTTCTATAAACGTGTATAAGGAACAAACTCAACATAAGAAAAACATGCAAGCATATGCATCATTAATGGCTGGGTATGGCATCGTGGGGAATGCACGTGTTTCCTGTTGCTCCCTCAAGTAAAAGAAGCATTTGAGCCCTCTTGTTGCTAACTTGCGCAATGGGTGCCAGTTCGTCCTATTATCACCGGAAGGGTAGCCCGTGATTGGAAATTCTCTCCTCTCAAAGAAATGGCGGTTTGTATGTGCTAGTTTCAGGTATTTCTCTGACCTAATTCTCTTTATTCTATTGTAGTTACCTGCAAATTTACAGAGTCTGATCTTTTCAAGAATCAATTTGGGAACCAAATCATATTTTCGAGTAACAATAAAAGAAGAAGAAAGAAAGAAATGGATGTTGCTGTAAACCCTAGATTTCTAGGAGATATTTATTGACAAATTTTAACGAGTTCTTAAAACTTTAGAGCAAGTTATATATAACAAAATCCGGGGAAAAAAAAAATTAAGTGCTGGATGAAACTTTCAGTTTCAGGTTTCCATCAGTTAATTTAATGGAAAAAAAGAAACTTTTTGTCGAAAATTTTGAAATTTAATGAAATTTCCCTTTTCATTTCGTTTGTTTGTTTTTCTGGTAAGTGAGATTTGCTAAGATTTCTGGATTGGTTTATCTTTGGGTCTCAATGTAATGAAGCTTCTTGGCAATCTGTTTCGTGGCAGCTGAAGACTGAAGTGGAAAATACATTCTTTTCTTCTTTGGGTGATAAGATGGAAGTTGAAGTAAACACTGATGGCATACTTGAAGATTCTGGTTTTGAAATTATGGATGATATGGTAAGTTTCTATCTGTCTAAATTTTCTGTTATTGTTCAGAGTTTTATATTTTTATTGAAGTTGTTATAGTGGGTCTTTAGGTTTTCCAAGGTCTAAATGATAAAGGATAACCCCCATTTTCAGCAAATGGGTAGAAACTTAGCAGTTCAATTGTTAATTTTTAATGTACTTTTAAGTTTTTACAATAACCCCATGTTTTTCAAACTTTACTAGTTCCCTCATTGACCTTTCCTTACTCTCATTGACTCATTGGAAAGTGTGATAGATGCCACACGTACATTATGGGTTGATGGTTATAAATGAAATACCTTTTAGAGGTAAGATGGATGAGGAAGAGAGGAGGAAGAAGGAAGTAGACAAGATGAAGAGCTGAAAAAGAAAGAGGAAGAACTTGGGAGTACTTTCAGTATATTGATATATGAAGTGTAAATTCAATCATTGCAATGCGAACATAAAATTCAAATGCTCATGATCACATTTTTCAATAATTCGACGACGACCAAAGTCACCAAACTAGGTCATGGGTTATTGCTAAAGTTTGAAAATGCAGGGGGTTGTTCTTTACTACTCTGAACTTATAAGGGAATCTCTTTACACTTCAGACTTATATGGCATTGTACTGAAACCCGTTAGTTTTTTATTTCCAGTTGGCTTTATAACATTTGTCAGCTCTTCGAAATTGTTGAGTATCTGTCCTACACTTGTTCTTCTCCCTAGTGTACTTGGTGGGGGGACCCACATGGACATCACATTGGACAGTCCAACGGTCCAACCAGTTCATCCTCACAAAAAATCAGTCTCTCCTAGCATTGCTACTTGATGTCAAGTTGACCTAAACTTTAAGAATATGGCTATCCATTAGGCAATTACTCTAAGTCAACTTCTCTGTGGTCTGTAATTTTGGAATTGACAGTTTTTCATGATCTTGATTTTTCCTAGACTTTCCTTAGAGTTTATTTGTGTTTTGCAGGACACCACTTCTTTTGAGAATGAAAGATGTGGAATATGCATGGATGTTGTCATAGACAGGGGGCTTCTAGACTGTTGCCAGCATTGGTATGTTCCTAGAAATTGCCATTGATTCATGGTTTTTATTTTAAACTGTATGAAGTTTCGATCTATTTAGGTGTGCTTATGGAAGCAATACGAATTAGTAAATAAGGTTTTGACGAAGAAGGTTTTGCATTTCAGGTTTTGTTTTGCATGCATTGACAATTGGGCTACAATCACAAGCCTGTGCCCACTTTGCCAGAAAGAATTCCAATTGATCACATGTGTTCCAGTAAGTATCCATTAACTGTAGACACTTTGGCCCTGTAAAGTTTGTGTTTGCTTTCAATTGCTACGATAATTTGTGTTTGACAACTTTAGTTGTTATTGATCTTTGTGCTCTAAAATCAAGAATTCTTATGAATTTTTCTCTCTAAGTGCACTTAAAACAATAAGTAGGACTCTTTTGCAAGTCTATAGCTAAAGCATGTTTGTTTGTCTTGGTTTACAATAAAAGGTATATGACACAATTGGAAGCGGCAAGGTTGACGATGACTTACTTTCCGGGTATGTGGTTTATTTGTGCATCTTTTCGTAGGGCGTCAGTTCTAATTGATTGGAAGCATTGCATAACTGGCATCACATTATGCCTATGTATGCATAGGTACCCACACAGTGTTTCTGTTATTTTAGAAAATACATCGTTCTCCAGCATTTTTAAGCAGTTGGGTGATAAATTACTCTCCACCAACATCACTATCACAGAGTAATGTTTGAGAAATTTTATTGTGGTCTTGGAAGCCGTTATTATTGTTTTTTTTATTGTTGGTACCTTATGACAATGACATAAGCAATTTCACCTTTTATTCTTCAGTCTGGGTAAAATCACATAATAAATTACTAGGACTTTTGCTTCATGGTCACCAATAATATTTTCTATCGCATTGTTATGCTTGCAGAGATGATGAGTGGTGCATTCAAGGGAAGAATAATACTCTCTCATTTCCATCATACTACATTGATGAAAATGTAATTTTATTATTGCCTTTTTCCATTTTCTCCATGATTTTATTCTTACTGGTTCTTTACCATCTCATTCTTGTATATATAACAATCTGTAGGCAGTTATCTGTTTGGATGGAGATGGCTGCAAGATAAGAAGTGGGTTGGTAACCACCGAGGAAGATCCAAATCTTGATACATCAATTGCCTGTGATTCTTGTGATTTATGGTAACTCAACTTCTTTGGATGAGCTTTAAAATAACTTTCCATAGGGTGTTCAGAATAAGGATATAATCACTTCTCAATGTAAATTGTGGTTCTCTTAAAAGGAATTTATTAATCTGGGAAGTTGTGGTGTTTTATAACCATTAGATCGACCATCACAGCCAGATAGCATGAGTTAAATGTATTTCAAATTCAGTATCTTGAGAGTTCAACAATTCCATAGCCCATACTATTGAGCAATGAAATCATCTGATCTAGGCTGGGCTGATCCCAGCATTCACTTGCCAACAAGGGAATAGGTGCCGGTGGTTGATATTAATATCCTCATGGGTGGAGCTACATACAGGCCTAGGGGTGCCATGGCCCCCCCAAGCCTTTGACTCATCCCTTGGAAAATTAGATATTCTTATGGTTTTACCTTTACAATAGTTGAAAATTTTATATTGACCCCTCTAAATTTTCTTGATATTTCTATTGTGGCCCTTAGTATAATATCTCTTACATATTTTGGCCCCCTTAAAGTTCAATTTCTGGCTCCGCCCCTGAATATCCTGAGAAACTTTTAAAAAAACAGTGACATAACAGGATCCATGCCAACTTGCTTTGTTAATATTTTAGAACTTATTGAAGAATCTCATAATAGAGCAAATTCCAAGGATCAGAAAAAGTTAGACTAGTTGAAAGAGAAGAATTGTCGTATATCTTTGCTTGAGTCTTTGATTATAGGAAGTTAAGTTATTTTATAGCAAATAGAAAGTATAGTATGCATCAGCATTGACTGATTATACAATAAAAAAAGAAAAATTGAGAAGCAAAGCATCAAGGACTTAACGTTTTTGGGCTTCCTGCAAGCCCCATAGTGCGTTGCTTTTCTTTCCTTGCTAATAACCGGCTCAATTTATTTGGTGCATGATTCCAGTCACACACATTATATTTATATATTCATCGATTTGATTCTACATATTCTTATTAGGACTATCATATGTAGTTTTCTTGTAATTGGTTTCTTGACTAATGAGACAGGTACCATGCTTTTTGTGTGGGATTTGATACAGAAGGCACATCTGAAAGTTCGTGGTTGTGTCCAAGGTAATTCTCTCTCTCTCTCTCTCTCTCTCTCTCTCTCTCTTTTCACGGCCAAATAACTCAACTTTTCCCTTCAGTATTGTCTCCTTTTTGAATCAGATCTATCTAGTTTGTATCTAGCTGCATTTTTATTAATAGCAGATTTTTTCACTCAGTCGATGTACAATTTAGGGAAAGGGTTTTAACTGTCTTCCCTCCCTATGATATGCACATGGAGTATTTGAAAAAGATTTGTGGGCCTCCATATTTAGACTTTGAAGGTATAGAGCAACTCGATCAGGTAATTGCTGGTCATATGCTCTAGAATATGTATCTGTTGGGCGAAAAATGGCTTATGGGAAGAAATATCTGTATCTGGTAACATTTATATGATCTCACAGGTTTTGGACAAAGGAGATCTCCTGGTTGGGAGCCACAACATGGTTATTCTTAGGTTCTCTATAGTCTGTATGTACCTCATGTGCATTGTTTAGGTATAGGGAAGACATAAATTTCTGTCTCATTACAAATAGCGCGATCTATTATTGTCTCCTCATTTGCTCTTTTTGTAGGTGTGTAATTGATGAAGTTCCACAGAAATTAGAAGGAGCTTCAGAAACCGCTAATCATGAATGTTCAGTTGAGGCTGCTTTGTCCAGAAAGGTGTCTGTATCTGTTGCTGATGCTGGAGAAACTGCTGTTGTTGTCTCAATGGTTGAAAGAAAACAGTGGAGTGAAGTTCCCAATGAGAAGGTTGTATCAGCCATAGCAGTTAATGAGGATGGAAAAACTGAAAACTTTTTGTCGTATACCAGTGCTTACAGTCCTGTGCGGGAATCAGAATCTTGGTTTAACGTACAACCAGACATTGATCCACTGGAAACTTCATTAGAACTGTCCTTATCACGAGATGCACCTGATATTAGCCTGAAGGAAAAATATGTTGCCGACGCAATATGTGAAGCAGATGGTTCTAATGGGCATAAAATTTCTTCTGGTCCATTGTCTGAAAAAACCTTCATTGGGAGTGAACCATCTGGAAGTGAATCCAAAATTGATCTTCATCTTGGCTTATCTTTGCAGTCTTCTTTGTCAGGTAGCCATTTGAGTCCCAGACTTTGTGTATCTTAACTTCAAATCACTATACATAAACTCATGTAGAGAGATGATGCTTTTGTATGACATGTTCTAACTCACCTTGTGAACCTTTCTTTATACTCCTCAAGTTGACAAGCACAGTAATGCAATCGAAAGTCACGTAGCTGTAGATGTCACGGAGCACAAACCTTCAGAAGAATCTTCCTTACCAGGTATAGAAGTGAGTGTGTATGGCATCCATGTCTCCCCTTTTTTTCAGCAATCCTTTTGCAATACTTCAGATAATTCATAAAGTGTTCAGCATAGAAACATTTTAACATGTTCTTTACCTTTTATTACCGGTGTTCTTATTGCTATCTTTTACTTCTCTCTCTCTCTCTCTCTCTCTCTCTCTCTCTCTCTCTCTCTCTCTCTCTTTTCAGTTGACAAGGTGGAACCTGATGCTAACGTGGATGCTGTTGGATTTAGTTGTTTAAAGAGAAAGGCTACGAGTCCCAGGTCAGTTCTTACTCAAATACATATCAATTGCTGCTGAGTTCCTGAAAAATATGTCTGACTTCTATGGATCGATCTTTATGCATTCATTTGGTTGGGTCTTCTATTGTATCTAACTGTTTCTAGTGTAATCTATTAGCGATCAGATTGATGCGAAAGAAGATTCTGAACGTGAGAATAGAGAAACCAGTGTTAATAAGGATACTGAGGTTACTGCAAAGAAAGCTAGAAGATCTGATAGAGAATCCAAAAAAACTACTACTAAGTGTGGAGTTAGAAATTCAATAAAAGAAGGCACCCAAAAACATTCTGGTCTCCCGGCAGCTTCTGAAGATGATCAAGTTAGAGATATTGCAGACAAGGAGGCTGCAACTTCAGATATTATGAGTATAGTTCGAGGGACCTATCGTAGAGCTTCTAATGAGGTGCCATGCTCAAAACCTATGGACAAATCGTCAAAGGGAAGAGATAATGGAGCAGGATTAAGAGTTAAAAAGATCATGCGTAGGGCTGTAGAAGATGAGTCATCAACATTGGTTGAGGGACTGAGAAAACAAATAAGAGAAGCAGTTCGCAACAAAGACACAAAAGATTTTAGCAAAAATATGTTTGACCCAAAGCTTCTTGCAGCATTTAGGGTTGCAATAGGGGGATCTAGAACTGAACCAGAACCAGAACCGATCAAAAGGTTAAATCCTTCGATTGCAAGGGTGAAAAAGTCGATGCTTCAGAAAGGTAAGACCCGAGAGAGTCTAACCAAGAAAATTTATGGAACAGCAAATGGAAGGCGTAGACGTGCATGGGACAGGGAATGGGAAGTCGAGTTTTGGAAGCATCGGTGCACGAAAATGAGCAAACCTGAAAAAGTCGAAACTCTGAAGTCAGTTCTTGACCTCCTAAGGAAGAGTTCAGAGAGCTCAGAGATGGAACATGAGCCTGAAGGTGAAGCTTCAAATTCAATTCTTTCCAGATTGTATCTTGCAGATACATCGGTTTTCCCGAGGAGGGATGATATCAAACCTCTTTCAGCTCTTAAAGACATTGGTCACCATGAAACTGCTTTAAAGGAAACAATTTCAAAACCAACTAATGAAAATGGAGTGGGCCAAACTCCTAGTCAAATCTCTAAGAATGCATCAGTAGTTAGTGGTCCTTCAATTGATGATAAAAGGAAAAAGATCAATTCTCCGAGCTTAAAGGTTGAAGCTGCTAGTAGGAAAGTACTTCCAGATGGCTCCAAAATGAAGGCCCAAACTATGAAGGAAATGCCTGGTAAATCCGATGTGAAGATTGATAAAAAGAAATGGGCTCTGGAGGTTCTTGCACGAAAGACAGCGGCAATAGAAAGGGATGCAACTCAAGGGAAGCAGGAAGACAATGCTGTGCTCAAAGGAAATTATCCCCTAATAGTATGTGATTTCATCTTCCTTCGCCGAAGATCTTAATTTTATGTTTGCCACTTGATTTTAATACTGTTCTGAACCAATATCAAAATCCTTTTTGTTGATTGATATGAGCAGGCACAACTACCAGCAGACATGAGACCTGAACTGGCGCCAAGTCGTCATAATAAGGTCCCCATATCAGCTAGGCAGGTATGCAATGACAGTTGACAAATGCCGTAGGTAAAGCAAGGTTCAGTTTATAAAATTGAATTTTTTTTTTTCTAAAAAATATCTTTTTGATTCTTTAAAGTTGTTTCTGAACACATTATCTTAGCATCCATCTTGTCTCATAATTGACATTCTGGTTTTAAATGTATCCGAGTCCCTTTGCCCCATTTTTTGAAAGTAGTTATTAATCGCCACCTTGTTAAGGCTTCTTCTTCTTTTATAAAAAAATATATCAATAGATTATCTGCGTTATACATTATTTACCCATCATTTTTCAAACAGGCACAACTTTATCGCATGACTGAGCACTTTTTGAAGAAAGCAAATCTACCTGTTATCCGCAGAACTGCTGAAACAGAGTTGGCTATTGCGGATGCGGTTAACATTGAAAAGGATATTGCTGATAGGTCAAACAGCAAGCTAGTGTATGTCAATCTCTGTTCTCAGATGCTTCGTCAACATGTTAATAACAGCAAACCTAATGGAGCTGAAGAATCAAATCCTTCTTCTTCATCACTCAGTCCTGAAAGGACAGAGCCTGCACCAGAAAAATCCTCTGATCCATCGATGGAGGAAGCATTGAGAATGGCAGGACTTGTATCTGATTCCCCTTCAAACAGTCCATATCGTGTGACCGATGACCACAATGATGAAAGGTTTAGGGATGAAGAAGGACCCGAGAATGTGTTTGATATGGATTCTCATCCAGATCTGGATATATATGGAGATTTTGAGTATGATTTGGAAGATGAAGATTTTATTGGTGCTAGTGCTTTGAATGTATCCAAATCACAACAAGAGGAAGTTGACTTGAAAATGAAGGTGGTGTTTTCTACCCTTAACACGGCAAAAATAGATAATGCTCCGAACTCTAAAGATCATGAGAGGTTTGTAACTGACGAAGCACCAGTTGGTCATAATGACGCAGAATGTGAAATAGATGGGGAGCTTTCTTTGGCAGAATGTGAAGAATTATATGGCCCTGACAAAGAACCATTGATGGAAAAGTTTCCAAAAATAGAATTAACGCAGCCAGATAAATTGGTTGGGGCAACAAAAATAGATTGTGGGGAGGATGTAACTCATAGTCATAGATCAGGTAAAGCAGCTATGAAATCTGAATTTCAGCTTGAGAGCTGTGCAGAAAATATATTTGTCGGGGACAGTTGTCCTGCCGAATGTGGCTCTTCTGGAGGGGAAAATTCACCAAATCATTCTTTGATGAGTGGGAATGTTCGACGGAGGGACAAGGAAACCCAGAATAAAAAGCAAACTGAGATCAGCAATTCCATATCTAAAAAGGTAAAAGAGGCAATCCTTTTGTGTGTGTGTGTGTGTGAGAATTGGTAGTTGCAGACTTGCATGTTTTCTTTCATATATAAGCGGACGTCAATTGTGGCACCCACTGTTCCAATTTGGGCATCCCATATGTTTTAAAATAGAAAAGGCTTTTAGAAATACACCCCTATTTTTATGTTCCTCTTTCAGAAATTAGACATCCCCTCTTAGACTTTGGTCAAACGTCGTGAGTGTGGATTGTGTGAACATCTAAAAAATGATGGTTTCTTTGTCATTTTGATTTTAAGGTAACCCTAGACATAATTTTGAATTTATCGACATCATATGACCAAGGTCCGGGGAGACATTTAATATTTGAAAATATTTGGGATGAACCGAATTAACCATAAAAAGCACGTATCATTACGTGGATTGTGCAAATTGGAAAAGGTGAGCTCCACAATTAGCTCCCTATCTAAGCAGGAGATTAGTTCACTCAAAAGATGAAAACAGTTTGAACTTTTAGCTGGATTTTCTCTCAAAAATTTTCTTGTTTGTTTGTTTATTAAAATTCTCTTCTCAGGTTGAAGCCTACATCAAAGAGCACATAAGGCCACTGTGCAAGAGTGGCGTGATTACAGCCGAACAGTATCGATGGGCAGTAAGTAAAACAACAGAGAAAGTTATGAGATACCACCTCAAAGACAAGAACGCCAATTTTCTCATCAAGGAAGGTGAAAAGGTGAAGAAGCTTGCCGAGCAATATGTCGAGGCTGCCCAGCAGAAGAAGGAAACACAGTAACGCCTGATTACAAGGCAGCCATATCCAAAATTCTTTTACACGTCTTTTCCACTTTTGCAGGCTTGGATCCGACCCGACTTTATAGTACTTATGATCATTAAAGAAGTGTGGAGATATACCAGTGTTGGATTCAAAAGTACACTTCAATAGAGGATGGATCCTGGTTAAGTGTATATTGTTGTAAATTGCTGAAGATTCATAATATAGTGATACAGTAACTGCAGGTCTGTTGCACCCAACTACTTTAGAGAGTAGTTTGTTGAGCAGTGAGATGTTTAAAGAGAAAAATTGATGTTTAAGTCACTAATACTGATTCCAAGCGATAATGATTCAAATACAATCACAAGAGAAAACATAAAGCATGAGTCATAAACGTTAATATCAAGATCTTGTCATTCAAATGCCATTGACACGTGCGGTATGTTTGTGTTTCCTGCGAAAAAAAGCTAAGTTTTTTTTGTAATGTAATTTCAAATGTGTTATACCTTAAGAATTATATAAGTACATAATACTTTAGCTTAATGGTTAAACAAGTCAAGATTAGAATTAAGTATTTTTGACGGTTAACCTATCAATCCTGCCAGAGTTAGAGTCACCCAAATGACCCAATTCATGAATCATAACCTAGTCAAAGTTAGGGTTAATAATTTTAGTCCCACTTCTCCCACCAAACCCGCCTAAGGTCCCATCCTTAATCTTGACTCGTTGTAGAATGCACTTAGTTTGGATTAAGGATTTTAAAGTAGGAATTCAGTAGGAGTAATGCTATAGGAACTCTGGATTTGGGAACCGTGGATTTGCAGGTCTAAAGCCGAATTTTATAATTTGAGTTATTGTTTAGGCTGCAAATCGCGGTGATGCCACATTCGGTAGACACGAATTTTAGTTACAAAAAAAAAAACTTGAAATTCTATTGACTAGAGGCCTGGTGAAATGACGGCCCAATCCCATGTACAACCCTAGGTAGAAACCGTAAGATACAAGTTGCGACCTTGATGGTTAACTCTCTCTCTCTATAGTAGACGATAAACCCTTCATAAACCCCTAATTTTCACTCTTATCTGAATCTCTTCCCTTTCTTCTTGCAGATTCAAAACCCTTCAAAATCCTCATTTTCAGATCTCTCTCTTTAACTCTCCAAAATCATCCATGGCTCTCTCCAAACCCACCTTCTTCACCCACCTGAAAACCCTAACAAAACCCCACTACCACCTCCGTCACCAACCTCCATACTTTCTCTCTCTGCGCCTTCTCTCCTTCGCCACTCCAGAAGAAGCCGCAGCAGAGAGACGCCGCCGCAAGCGCCGCCTTCGCATGGAACCACCTCAAAACTCTCTCCGCCAGTCCCAAGTCCAACGCCGTCCCCAAACCCCTATTTCTAACCCTAACCCTAATGCACCGAAACTTCCAGAACATGTTTCAATCCTCACTGGAAACCGTCTCAATCTCCACAACAGAATCCTCTCTTTAATCCGTCAAAATGATCTTGAAGAAGCTGCTTTACTCACTCGCCACTCGATTTACTCCAACTGTAGACCTACTATTTTCACCTGTAATTCTGTCATGGCGGCTCAGATTCGTCAATCGAAATACGCTGATTTTCTCTCTCTACATCGTTTCATCACTCAAGCTGGTGTCGTTCCTAATATTATCACCTACAATCTACTCATCAACGCTTATTGTGATTGTAGGAAGATAGATACGGCTCTTGAACACTATAGGCAACTCATCAATAATGCCCCTTTTAATCCTTCTCCAACTACTTATCGGATTCTTGTAAAAGGGCTCGTTGATAATTCTAAAGTTGATCAAGCTATATCAATCAAAGATGAGATGCTTGAGAAGGGTTTAGGTCCTGACCCAGTTGTTTATAATTATCTCATGTTAGGGCTTGTGAAAAATCAGGATTCAGATGGGGTTTTGGGTTTATATGATGAGTTGAAGGGGAAATTAGGGGATGTTTCTGATGGGATTGTTTATGGGAGTTTAATGAAGGCTTATTTCCAGAAAGGGATGGAGAAGGAAGCAATGGAGTGTTGTGATGAAGCAGTTGGGGAGAATTCTAAGGTTAGGATGGGAGCTGTAGCTTATAATTCTATTTTGGATGCGTTGAGTAAAAATGGGAAATTTGATGAAGCAATGAAATTGTTTGAAAGGGTTATGAATGAACACAATCCGCCGAGACGTCTCACTGTAAATTTAGGAACTTTCAATGTAATGGCGGATGGGTTTTGTGCACAGGGGAGATTTAAGGATGCAATTGAGGTTTTCAGAAAGATGGGTGAGAAAAGATGTACTCCAGATGCTGTATCTTTTAACAATTTGATTGAACAGTTATGTGGAAATTCTATGGTGGCTGAAGCTGAAGAGCTTTATAGAGAGATGAGTGAAAAGGGGGTTAGTCCAGATGAATTTACATATGTTCTGCTAATGGATGCTTGTTTTGTAGAGAATCGGGCGGAGGACGCTTCTGGGTATTTTAGGAAGATGGTGGAATCTGGGTTGAGACCTAATTTAGTTGCTTTTGGCAAGGTTATTGATGGTTTGATTAATTCAGGGAAAATTGATGAAGCTAAGGAGTTCTTTGATCAAATGGTGGAAAAATTGAAGCCAGAAGTTACTAGCTATGAAGCTATGTTGAGGACTTTGTGTGAAGCAGGGAAGCTTGATGAAGTGCTTAAGATGGCTGGTGATATGTGGATTGATGACAGTGTTGGTTTGAGTTTGGAGATGAAGGAATATGTATCAAATGAATTAAGGAAAGAGGGGAGAGAGGAGGAATTGGTTAGACTGTTGGAGGAGAAAGAGCGGGAGAAGGAGGAGAATGAGCGGAGGAAGGCTGAAGCTAAGGAAGCCGAAGCACAAGCAGCAAAAGCAATAACTGCTGGTTCTAAAGGATATCTTTCTAAGGTGACCACTGTGGACATAGTTGAAGCTGGTGTTGAATCTGTAACAGTGAATGGGGATGTCGCTGTTGGTAATCAAGAAGACGGTACAGGAGAAGATGTTGCTGTTGAGGTTGAAGATGCCATTACTAGTGATGACTTGACTGAAGAAGTGAAGCCCGAAGACAAAGGAACAGTCGATCAGGTAACTGCATAATAAACTCTGGTTCAGTCAATAATTCTTTGCAAATATTCATGAGAATAGATACTATCTTTAGTGTTTCATTTTCTTTATTAAAACTTCACTGATGTTCGACGCAATGTTTCTGCATTATGTTCATGGACTTTTTTGTAAGTCATATTGGAAAAGACAGTGGATTCTTGTGTCTTAGTTTTGATTGGTGTAGGAGTTGAAGCTTTTAGATGAACCTGCATTATGCATCTATACCTAAGCAACTAAAGTATATATTGCACTCTCAAACTAATGACAAATAGCAGTTTTAATGGTTGTCTATGTATATCTATTTTTCTCTTTGAATGGGTAAACAATTATGTTGCTAAAGAATGGAGTTATACAACTAAAAGCCCAACCTGACGAGCAGCGAAAAAACCCATACAAAGACTGAACAATCGAATCCCTACTGAAAACAAGATCCTCCTCCATCAAAACCTTTACCCCAAATCCATACAAAGACTGAACAATGGAATCCCTACTGAAAACAAGATCCTCCTCCTTCAAACCTTTACCCCGTTGCCCATTCCATCTCACGACTCCATTAGAATAGGAGCCCTAAAGACGCAAACAAAGATCTTGAATAGAGGTGATTCTACATTTCTACCTCTAAAGGAAGATAGCTCATGTCTACATTTCCAGATGACCCACAAAGTACTAATGTTCAGTAATTTCGTATCGAATTATCACTCGAGGATGTATTGTTCTACGGTCACATTATGCGGATAAAAAACATGGATTTGTGTTTCTGTTTCATGCATGCGAATAAGCTGGTGTTGATCGGTAGTGGGTGCGGAGTGATTTGGGTGTTATTGGATGTTTAGTTAGTTACTTTTGGAAGGTTCTGAATGAATATTATTGTATGAGAATGTGTCTAAAAGGTGGCAGTGGCAATGGCGGTCCTGAAGCCCCGGCATTGGCCACTCCCATAACTACACTGACGAACTAACACCCCGATCCAGGAGCAAACCTAATTTATAGGAAAATAAAGAAATACAAGCAACCAAAGATGAGTTATTCCATTCACTGAATAATACGTAAGAAGGAGGTAGGTTTTCTAGCTTGCAATATTACATGACTAACGAACAAGGATATGTACAATAATAGACACAAACCTCAGTACATTATATAGCTTGAAGAGAAAGAACAAGCAGAAAAAGAAGCTGCTGCAGCCGAGTACACAAAGGGGAATGGCAAGTCCTGGTGAGTGGCTTAGAACTGCATAGGTGCTGGTCACAAATGCTAACACCATTGCTATGATTGCAAAAGACGTGCACCAAGCTGCTACTTTAACTAAGAGGACCATCTTCTCGTTGTCGTCCCTCCTAATGAGTGTGGACTAGAAGTTGATGAATACAGCAAACGTGGAGAGAAGCATGGCTACTGTGTTAAACACCATGAACGCCATGAAAGCTGGTTCTTCTGTTAAAATGGCCATTCCTTTGTGTTCTCGATCGCTGTTATAGCCTCCAGGTAGTGTGAAACCAGCAGCAAATGTAACAGTAGCTATGAGAGTAGCCACCACCTTATGGGTTTGGCTTACTTTCTCCATCTCTTTTCTTTCTTCTTTATCCATTGCCTTTTTGTGAAGCATGATAGATTCATCCATTTCTTCTTTTATGAGTTGTTTTCAACAATTCCATCTGAGATTGCTTACTTCCGGATATTCCAAGGCCATCTGTAGAAACTCCTTTTCTGGACCATGTTTGGTTTTTTCCCTACCAAAAAACAGAACAATAGGAAACGGAACATATAGTAAGACTAAGAACGACACCAAAAAGATCCAAATTAGAAATGGGGATATATGTATCTTGTATTGACAGCTAGTATATATGCCATCCAAAAACTTAGATGGACTATTTCATGTTAAAGGCTATCCCAAAAATGGGGTTAGCCAATTTCTATTTTATATGTTCAATTACGTGGCCCTTATTCTAACCTCATTTTTTGGGATTTTGAGTCTTTATCCCTTCAAGTCTTAATGCCCGTACTACGTATAGGCAATCGTTTTTAGAAACTATGTTAACAATTATAATAATTATTATTAGTAATTTAAAATAGAGAAAAGTTTCTACCATTGATGAATAGAGCAGAACCCAAGTTTCTATCCATAAACCCCTAAACGTCAAATGATTCTACAAATCCAATGACTTGAAATCACTGATCATCAAGAGCGAGTTTTTGTTGTAGGCTGGACTAACACTGCATGTACGGTAGTTATGAAGACAATTCTGATGCTTAATTATTGGATTTGAGCATTTCAATCTTTTTAATATGAGCCTCACTATTACTAAGGGCAAGTGTTATGGACACCTTAAACAAGCAAAAAAAGCATTTTTTGAGGTTAGGGCAAGTACCATGGGCACCCCAAACATCCAAACCTCTCCCTCCGGTCCTAGATTTGGGGAGGGAGTAAGGGATTTGAGGGAGGAGGCAAAGATTGTGCCTCACTGCACAATTTGTGCCTAATTCTATACATAAATTATAAAATATTATTAAATTTAAAGTAGCCTCCTTTTTATAATATTATTAAATTTAAAGTAGCCTCCTTTTTATATTGGTGGAGAAATGAATAAGTATTGTGCCATACGGCACAAATTATGCCGTACGGTATGGCACTATCTTTGTCGTCCCCACTTGTTTTTCCATGGCACATGTCCTCCCTCAAACCCTCAAACCCCTACCCTAAATAACCTAAATAAGAGTTTGCCATGGCACTTGCCCTAACAGGCTTAATAGATTGATTATAGGCCTCTTGCATGCGTATTAGTTTATATTCACTCCCCAAATTTCATATTTCCGTCTTCATTGTTCTTTGAAGAAGGATAATGATGACTCCACAAGTTTCAATAACTATCTAGCTTTACCAATCACACGTGAAAATTGGTCATGTGATCTGTAACATATTAAAAACCAACGATCTAAAAAAGTAAAAAATATGCCAAATTTTAATGGTTGATTTGATGTTGTTAGAATTTTTAGAACGGATTGATTTATGAATATGATGCTGATTATAATGAGAACATCTTCACATGAAATTAGTCCTTAAAACATCTCTATGTAAGCCCCACAAAATGTGGGACTTCTATGTGGTCCATATGAAGAAGATCGAAGAGCTGATTTTCATATATGATGATCTACATGGTGAGAACATACTCACTTAAAATCAGCTTGTTCTAAAATTTTTAACATCATACAAAGTTTATTTGAAATCAATGTGTCAAAAAAAAGTTTGAAACTCACCAATTTTTAAGGGCTAGTTTGAGGGGAGGGTTAGAAGTTTTAGAACATGTTAATTTTACGTAGTAAGGAGATTATCATCACAAAAATTAACCCTTGATTCATCTAACATGTGGAGCCCACAAAAAAGGGTCTTTATGTGGACCCTACAAAACTAAGGATGGGCCATAAAACCCGTCTCAAAATAAAATAGACACACAAGATGCATAAACATGCAATANAGAGAGAGAGACCAGCCTATTTAGACCAACTTCGAATGCAGTTAACTTATCCTTGTTGGTGGCCCCCTTGTTCACTCCATTGACACTACTGAGAAGTTTCAAACAGTCAATGCTACCAGACTTGAGAACCAGATGCAAAGGTGTGTCTCCGTCATTATCCTTCTCATTTATAAGATTCCCCACCATATCCGATTGTCCCACAACGTACCTGATCACATCCCAATATCCATTAGCAGCAGCAACATGAAAAAAATTCTGCCCTTTATTGTCTACAAGTTCCAAGCAATCTGGGCAACCCCGTCTCACTTGGTCAATTACTCTGATACTTCCGTATTGTTTATTAATGGTTGCAATGTGAAGAGCTGTCTTGTCATCTTTGTCCAACATATATGCAATAGGGATTTTGTTAACATATGCCCTAAGGGCACATGATAAGCTTTTAAGTTTTGTGTTTTGTTTAGTTTCTTAAGTTTGTCCAAATAAGCTGATTTTTGGATATGTATGTTATTTATACTATTTGGATGATATCTAAAAAAATCAGCTCAATCCGAGACCTCTAACACCCTCTAACACCACGAAGACTTAATTTAGACTTTTATAGTGTAAATGAACGGCTTACATTTAAAGTGATTTTTTTGGAGGGTTAGATATTTCTGATTGAGCTGATTTTTTGTAGATATGTTATAAATAATGATAATATTATGTCTACAAAAATTCAGCTGATTTGAAAACCTCTAACTTGCAAAAAAATTCCTTGAAAAATAATCTTATCGTGTGCCCTTAGGGCACACGTTAACAGGACCCATGCAATAGTAGGATCAGCCTCTATTAACTGACGAGCTATGTCACTCAAACCAAAATATGTAGCGTAGTGAAGTGCACTCCACCCATCTTCGTCTGCTTCTTTGATTATTGTATCTGGTTTCTTCTCTAGTATAAATCTTATAATATCTGCATGTTTATATATATATATATATATACTCAGTTATTTTGAAATCCATCACAAAAAAGAACAGAAAAGAAGATTAAGTAAGTGCTATGGACATCTCAAACAAGTCAATTATTTTATTTTTTTTTTGAAATTTGGGTAAGTATCATGGGCACCACAAACAACTAAATCCCTCCTTCTGGTTTTCGATTTGGGGCCGAGGCAAAGGGTTTGAGGGGGGAGGCAGAGAGTGTGCCCAAAATAGTGAAGAATTGTTTGTTGAAGTGAGGGAAAAGTTGGGGACAAGAGAGGAGGAGGTGGGGTAGACGGGTTGGTGAGGGAATCGGTGGAATTAATTGGACGATATTAATTGTGTCGTGCGGCGCAATATGTGCGGTACGACACTAACTATGCCGTGCTGACCTTATATCCCATGGTTTTTTTCCTCCCTTAAACCCTTAAACTCTTACCCTAAACAACTTAAATAAAAGTTTCCCATGGTATACTTGCCCTAAGAAATGTATACCTGAATTTGCAATCGCTACTGCTTCATGCAAAGCAGTCCTACCATGGGGACCACTATGAGCCGAGGACGGACATGTCTCTAGGATTTGAACCCAGGGCCAGCCCAACCACTAGGCCAATTAGGCAGCAGCCTAGGGCCTCACAATGGTTGGGGCCTCCACTTAAAATAAGGATACTAGTACTCCCTATATTAGTTATTCAATTAAGTTGGTCCTATAAAACTAGTCCTTTGTTAGACCATTTCAAACACAAAGATACAAATGCCAAAACCATCCTTTGTTGACCATTTGAAACATAGATACAAAAGCTAAAATCCTAGTATAATAATATATACGATGAAATTGAAAACTTGAAGCAGAAAGTGACAAAGACCAAAACTCTAAATAATAATATATAGGCCGAAATAGACAACTATTCCAAAATTTCCAAATTCTCTAATTCTCCTTCTTGAGTTCTCCATTCTCCATTTTCATTCTTCCATTATAGCCCTACGGTCCATCTTATCTTTAAAAGATTAAAGATAAGAACTTTATTTATTTATCTATGAAAAAAAAAAGTTTTTAATATCCGCCTATGTAGCGCTAAAACGTTACATTGCCGATCCCAAACCCGGAGTAAGGATGAGGGTTTGCGGTACATAACTATATAATGTTGTATATATGCAAGGGCTCATTTTCAAATCTCGCCTAGGGCCTCAATTTGTCTAGGGCCGCTCCTGTTTGAACCACAGAATCAATCAACCCTTCTTCAACAGCAAGGTAGAGCGGGGTGTCACCAGCATCATTAGGGAAGTATTCAAAGGTTGGGTCTGCTTCTGTTAACAACTTCACTACCCCAAACCAATGATTTCGTACTGCCTCATGCAAAGCTGTATCATTCTCCTTGTTCTCCATCCTCACTAGTTGATGCAGTATTGAACTAGTAGTTGCTGCACCTCCTCCATTTCTCCTTCCAACGATTTCGGTACGATCAATGAGAAAGCCAACTATATCAGATAACCCTAACCTTGAAGCAATGTGCAGGGGAGTGTCTCCTTTCAAGTTTGGTTCCATTAACAAGGATGGATATCATAGACTAGTTTTTCTTTAATCGAACTATTAATTCATAGACTCATTCTAAACGGCTAATTAACCCTCTTCAAAAGTACTATTGAAAAATAAATCATCCTCATCACATTACAATGATTTATATGATGGCGAAAAAAAACATTCTCAATTTAATTGTTGGATTGTCTTTATGTAGTCCCCATACATAATTAAAAAAAAAATTAGGACAGGGCCGGACAGAAAGAGAACTATTTTGTTGTGCATTTTTACTCTTGAGATGATCTAAAATTCCAAGATGTTGCCTTTCTTATTGTTTAATTTGTTAATAGAGTTGACTTCTTAATTAAATCGGGTCTTCAGGGCTATACTGTTCTCGAACAGCCAGATCCTCCATATAGTCAACGGGTGACCCTATCCGCCAAACTCGACCCTAACCTGAACCGCCAACTAAACGAATAGGATTAGGATTGACATTTTTGGACCCACCCAACCCCTGGGTGACCCGTTAACCCGCCAACCCGGCTAGGGTCGCCCTAACCCATTGTCAGGTCTATAGTCAACTCAGTAAAATTGTGCCACGTGCGCAATTGGGTGAAATTGAGAACCTATGAAGCACAAACACTTTATTTGGGGTCGTGTGTCCGTGTCGGACGGTGGACACTTCAAATGAATGTTTCGAGAAATTTTTTTGTGAATATGTTCAAAAAAGTAAGCGAACCATGTTACACACATATTTTTTGTAGTTATATAACTTTCATTATTGTCGAAACCCCTTTGTGCAAGAGATTTTTTAGAGTTCTTTGAAAAATTTCATCAGGGAATAAATTTTTAATATAAATATATATTATTTAATCATATATTCTTGCCGTGTTCGTGTTCTACTTTTTTTAGATTTGTCGTGTCGTCGTGTCCGTGTCGCGTCGTATCTGTGTCCTCGTGTCCGTATCTGTACTTCTTAGTTGAAAACCGATGAAAGGTTAAGCCTAAATTAGTTACTAGTTTGAAAACCTGTACCACGGTTGGTGGGTGTGGATTAAATGGAATGATGCTTCTGAATTCTAGGTTCTTGTCTTCAAACGACTAAGGGGCTTATTTCTGTGAGATATGTGACTTGTTCACTTTAGGCTCTCCTTAGGAGAAAAAACATGTGCTTGTATGGTCGTGCGGTTGGTGTTTTCTTTACTTAACAAAGTTTTATTCACAAGCTGGTGATGGATTATTACCCCTTGGAAAGTTGAAAGTACAAGGGGGTAAGAGAGGTGCCATTGCGCATNTTTTTTTTTTAAATAACACTTTAATTTAAATTTTTTATAAGTAAATTTTAATTTTTAAATTATAGTTAGTAATTTAATCTTTGAACTAATAAATTTAAAATTTTTTAATTTAATTAATGAGTTTTAAGTTTAAAATAATAATTAATAAGTAATAAATGGTCTTTAAAATTTTTAGATTTTAGTTAGGGTTAACTCGTCAACCCGTTAGGGTCAATTTGCCTAAGGTTAGGGTTTGAAAAACTGACCCGTTTATTAAACGAGTCAGGGTTAGGGTTGAGAAATCTTGACCCGTTAACCCGCCAACCCGGCTAGGGTCGCCCTAACCCATTGTCAGGTCTATAGTCAACTCAGTAAAATTGTGCCATGTGCGCAATTGGGTGAAATTGAGAACCTATGAAGCACAGACACTTTATTTGGGGTCGTGTGTCCGTGTCGGACACGTGTCCGACACTTAGACACATGGACACTTCAAATAAATGTCGTGTCCGACACTTAGACACACGGACACTTGATGGACACTTCAAATAAATGTTTTTGAGAGATTTTTTTGTGAATATGTTCAAAAAAGTAAGCGAACCATGTCACACACATATTTTTTGTATTTATATACTTTTCATTTTTATCGAAACCCCTTTGTGCAAGAGATTTTTTAGAGTTCTTTGAAGAATTTCATTTAGGGAATAAATTTTTAATATAAATATACATTATTTATTTATATATCCTTAGCGTGTCCATGTCCTACTTTTTTTAGATTTGGCGTGACGTCGTATCCGTGTCACGTCGTGCCCGTGTCCGTACTTCTTAGTTGAGAACTTATGAAAAGTTAAGCCTGAAGTAGTTACTAGTCTGAAAACATGTACCACGGTTGGTGGGTGCGGATTAAATGGAATGATGCTACTGAATTCTATGTTGAATTCTGAACAAGGGATGCAAGGTTCTCGTCTTCAAAGTAAGGCGCTTGTTTCTGTGAGATATGTGACTTGTTCACTTTAGGCTCTCCTTAGGAGAAAAAACATGTGCTTGTATGGTTGTGCAGTTGGTGTTTCCTTTACTCATCAAAGTTTTAGTCACAAGCTGGTGATGGGTTATTACCCCTTGGAAAGTTGAAAGTACAAGGGGTAAGAGAGGTGCCATTGTGCGTGGGATGGAGGGACTACACGTGTCCTTAAAGTGAGATTGCAGGCTTTTTTTTTTAATTGCATGAACAAGGACTTGGATTACCAAAAACAAGAATAAAGAAAGAGGTGCAATTGACTATGCATAGAACACCCCATGAAGGGGCACAAAAAATGATCAACCATCAACTCTTAGCCTCCTAGATTATGATTTCTGCAATGAGCAACAAAGTAAACACCATGAAAAGAAACAAGGAATTACATAAAGTAAATGTCTTTTGGACCCCTAGGTCCTCCCTTTTAAAGGATCACCACCCAATGGCCGGGGTATACACACGAGTGTATGTGTTGTGTCTCCTTGTTTTATAGTGTTTTTAGTTGAAAAAATAAACTACAATATGAACGGTGGATATTTATCGAGTAAAATCATTAGGATTAGCAGAACAAATGAAAAAAAAACGAAAACATGATGAAATGATAGATGGGGCTTCTTCTTGTTGTTGGATCAAAATCAGATATGGTGGGCAATCGAATTTAAATTTGATCAAGTCAACATTCTCGGAATTATTGATTACTTTTCTTTTCTTTAATCTTGTGAAGTCAAAATAAGGAAAGGAGATAGGGATAAGAAGATCCATATTTTTTTTTTATTTAAATTCCAAACAAATGATAACCCAGCCAATTTTTATTGAATCGTTGGATCTTCAAAGCTCTAAAGGCAGGCAGCCAAAAAGTAGGAATAAAATTATAAAATCCAACTTGCACTTTTTTTTTTTTTTTTAAAAAAAAAAATGGGTTGATTTCACGTTTTTAATCTTTCTAAATACATATTGTTTATCCATCAATATAATCTGTAATGCCATACAGTCAACATTGAGGGGCTTTTCATGACTTCGAAACACTTTTTAGTACCACCCACGAAGACCTTAAAACAATATACAATTCTAAGTGCAGGTGATTTTGCTGGGAAGCTCAATCCCCCCCACTTCAATTGCTTTCCCTTGCAAACCCTATAAATACAAACCAAACTTCTCTATCAAAATCACAACTCAAAAACCTGCTTTCACTTCCCAATCATTATATTACAGAGATTTATACAGAGAGTTCTGTACTAAAAAACAATGGATTCAACCTTTCTTCTAAATTGGTTCACAGCTTCAATAGCTGCTCTTTTTCTTGCCTTGTTTTTTCTCTACAATTTAGTTTCGATTAATTCGCGAAAAACTTCTACCAATAACAATAAAAAGACTAGTAGTATGGCACCCATGGCAGCCGGGGCATGGCCAATTCTTGGTCACCTACATCTGTTTGGTGGTGGTGATGAATTGCCTCACAAAATGCTAGCTGCCATGGCAGAGAAGTACGGCCCAGCTTTCACAATGAAGTTCGGTAGGCATCGAACACTAGTTGTGAGCGATACCCAGATTGTAAAAGAATGTTTTACTACCAACGATACCCTTTTCGCTAACCGGCCATCCACCAAAGCCTTTCAGCTCATGACTTATGATAACGAGTCGGTAGCCTTCACACCTTACGGTCCTTATTGGCGCGAATTGAGAAAGATATCAACTCTCAAGCTTCTCTCTAACCACCGGCTTCAAGCAATTAAAGATGTTCGCGCCTCTGAAGTGAATGTATGTTTTAGGGAGTTGTACAATCTATGCAATAAGAATAAAAACGATCAACAAGGTCCAGTTTTGGTGAATATGAAGAAATGGTTCGAAGAGGTTTCGAACAATGTCGTGATGAGGGTGATCGTGGGGAAACGAAATTTTGGGTCTAAGATTGTGCATGGTGAAGAGGAAGCTGTTCATTACAAGAAAGTCATGGATGAGCTCTTACGTCTTGCTAGTCTGTCTATGTTATCAGACGTCGCCCCTTTACTTGGTTGGTTGGATATCTTCCAAGGACATGTGAGCGCAATGAAACGAAATGCCAAAGAAGTAGACACGATACTTGGGAACTGGTTAGAGGAGCATCGAAGAAAGAAGAGATCATCGATAGGTGAGGATCTTGAACAAGACTTCATGGATGTTATGTTGTCGATCATCGAAGAGAGCAAGTTGTCTGGCCACGACGCTGATACCGTCATTAAAGCTACTTGCCTGGTATGTCTCACGTCGATCGTATATACACTATATATATACAAATATGTACTATGTTAGTATCGATGGATCTCCTTTATTAAAATCTAACTTTTGTTTTTCTAACTCTCATTGAATTTGTCATTCATTATAGGCCATGATCATGGGTGGGACGGACACAACCGCGGTGAGTCTAACATGGATTGTCTCTTTACTGATGAACAATCGTCATGCATTGGAAAAAGCTCGAGAAGAATTAGACGTACACGTTGGAAAGGATAGACAAGTGAATGATTCAGATTTGAAGAACTTGGTATACCTGAATGCCATCGTCAAGGAAACAATGCGGTTATACCCATTGGGTGCTCTTCTTGAACGTGAAACCAAAGAGGACTGTAAGGTAGGCGGGTTCCATGTCGAAGGTGGCACACGTTTACTAGTGAATGTATGGAAACTACAACGAGACCCAAATGTTTGGACGAATCCTACGGAGTTTAGACCGGAGAGATTTCTATCGGAGAAGGTGAACGTCGATGTTGGGGGTCAACATTTTGAGTTATTACCATTTGGGGCAGGTAGAAGGGTTTGTCCTGGGGTGTCTTTTGCAATCCAATTCATGCATTTGATTCTTGCTCGACTCATCCATGGCTATGAATTGGGAACACAAAATGATGTGGATGTCGACCTAACTGAAAGTACTGAAGGACATGTTAACCACAAAGCATCCCCTCTCGATCTCCTCATCACCCCACGCCTCCATTCTGAGTTGTATAACTAATAGTGCTCTTTTTTCTTTTTCTTTGATTCTTTCACTAAACTGAGAAAGATTGTGTGTTGTTATTAATTATTTCATTCTTTTGATGTCATTGTTGTAATTGGGCTGAATTAAGCCGTACTTGTCCATGTTAAAAAGGTAATGTAAAAAGCAACTGTGGAAATGTAGGATTTTGAGTTTACTGTTTTTTTTTTTCTTCTTTTTTTTGTTTGCATTTGAACCAGATTGTTGGGAATCAAACCTCGAATTACGTAAGATTTTCAAGATTATAAATTTTATAATGAAGTCGTTTCCACTGTACATTAAGGCGAACCTTCATTTGAAATTCATATTAAATTTTTATCTACTTTAAAAACCTAATTTTACCAAGAGATAAAAGGCATTCAAAGAAGTGAGACTCAAATAAGTTTGGAACATGTCAGATTCAGATGCCTTAAGAAAACAAACACCACCTTAGTCTTCTAGAACTAAGTGGTATCTAATTGAGAGAGAGAGAGAGAGAGAGAGAGAGAGAGAGAGAGAGAGAGAGAGAGAGAGAGTTGGGTAATGTTGGCAAAGGTCATCCTAGTAGGGCAATCAATGGTTTGGATTGGATCATGGTAGATCCATTCAATCAATCTATTAGTATCATCGACACAGTCCAGACCAATTTGATGAACCATCTTTGGAGTATAACACAACTAAGAAATTACAGGGATCCACATGTACCCATCCATCTGATAAGTTCATGCCCTTGAAAAGACGAGGTTTCATTAAGATTCGACAGAAAAGGAGAAAGGAATGGAGAATTAGCTCATTATAGCCTGTTTTACAGAAGCCGAAATCTCCAAGATTTATATATATATATTTCAGGAATTCCCAACATCTCTATCTGTAACAACATTACCAGAAAAGTTGGAACACATGCAACAGACAAACACAGGGCACACACAAAGCGAGAGCGTCAAACACACGACGACCAAGACATTCTCACCTCAGCTAGCTACAGAGGTTTGGTATGCACACTCCGGCATCTGAGTTTTGTTGCTCCTTCCATATCCGTCCTGTAACCCGCAATTTCAGCTCCTTCCTATCCCCACCGGAGAAGAAAAGGGCCATGTTACGTTGTATAATGAGGCCATCATGGCTATCCCGGACCTTCCGGTGGCTATCACGTATGCTTCGAGGGGTGCCCTCCCATATAAGCTTCCGACCATTTGCACCAACCTCTAGGCTATAGCTATAGTTCCGGGCATCAGCCTCGTCACCCATGAAACGAAGGAATGCCATGTATACAGGGGCCATACCGAGCTGGAAAGCTTCGAAGTGCAGACAGAAGTACTGACCAAAGCAATTGAAGACCTGACAAGGGGAGAGAGAAATAACATATTTCAGGCATTCAGGAGAGTTCAGGATTGATGTCTTGTCCTTGTGAGGTAGTAGAGGTAACTCGGCAATTGTAAACATTAAAATTCAGGTGGGAAGTAGGCAGCTGTAAACATTAAAAATCTGGCAGACAACCATCAGTGTCTTATAAAAGTAAAAACAAGAGGCTGTTAAATTCATCTTTCACCGGAGGTGTTATGTCCGAAGGATAGAAAATTTAGTGTTTGGCCTCCTCTTCAATGTGCCATAGCCTCAAAATGATGCCAAATAGATTATCTCTAGTCTTAACTGTCCAAAGTAAGGCCTCTAATCAAATGGCTAACGATTGCCCTAGTGCCCTTGTGTGAAGTCAAGAGATTTGATTGACTGGTTTGATTTGATGTAAAATTTGGTAAACTGATAACTTCAACAAATAGTTCTTTCAATATCGCTGGAGAAAAGGACGATTTTGTAAGGGGCATATTTAGTGACTGTGTTACAGGGATATTTTGTTCAATCACTTTTTTGATCAGGATATTTTGTTCAATCACAAACAACTAATTCAAGGACATATAACGGACTTGATTGAGACATGAAATATTATCTCTTCCAGTTCAAAGAAATGACATTTTCCTACATTCAACATAGATGAGGGCACGTGCTTGGCTTCAGGTACGAAGCGTCAGACACCCCAAACCCAATACATAGATGAGGGCACGTGCTTGGCTTCAGGTACGAAGTGTCCAACGACTAGTTAATACGAGGCAAACCTTTAATTTTGGGCTTCAAAAAACCACTTACTACCACTTAATGGGTTTGAGGTCCATAATTAAAGGTTTGCCACTAATTGCCACTAGTTAGTGGTGAAAAATAAAGAACATTTTTTGTGGGTCTGCAACTAATTAGTGGCAAAATAAAATCACCCCCTTACTCTCCATGGTTGTCAATAAATCTACCCATATTACTAACATGTCAACCAATAAGCTGATCAAAACAGTAATTGCAACCCTAGACACAAAAACTTTACAAAAATATAAAAAATAAAATAAAAATGAAAACCATACCGTTAACATCCAGGTGGCATTTTCGACCTCACGGGGATTAGACTTCACGTAACGGTGGTTAAATGTGCACCCTGTGTGCATGTCTACCTTGTGATAATCCCTCAGATGGGAAACCAAGAAAGGTATATCCCCAACGACAGAACACTCTGATCCAGCATATGGGCAGTTGTACGGTCTGAAGTTACACTGAGCCTCATGCTTGAGCTTGCTGTAGTAGGGAAAAATCTCCGGGCAACCCAGGGAACAATACTTGCAGGGAAGCTCAAGCGACTCGGCCACCTTCTCCAATGCTAGACATCTGATATCTCCCAGCTCCTGTCTACAAGTGGGGCACCTGTTGTGCACCCTAGTTTTACATGTGGAACAAAGTGTATGTCCATTGTGGCACTGCAATAACGCAAAATTCTTAGAAAAAAGCAGCTAACCCTTACTTGTCTCTTTAATAAAAATGAATAAACAACAAAAAGTTTTCACTGCAATATAAGCATCATTAATAGAGGAATTCCAATGTTTCTGTTAAAAAGTTTCTTATCTTCTGTTATTCAGTAAATTATCTTGATTAGGAGCTATTATAAAATCCAAATTACAAAAAGGTGATCCACATAACCACAGACTGAAAGGCAAAAAATAGAAAAGTCGAGGTCAAGTTGGGTGTCAATTGATTTCTCTATTATTACCAACATGAGATTGTAGATAGGACGAAAATTGAAATATTATTTTCAGTAACCTTGGTTGTAATGAGTTTATACATCCCGAAGGGTTGCTTTTAGGCACTGATCACAGATGGGAACAACAGTCCCCTTGCTCATGAGAGCAAAGAAAATGTCTACTCAGAACTAAAACCAGAAGTAAGAATCCCACAAGGGGATATAATGATTCGTAGGCACATCTAAGAAACCACGTGCTAGCCATTGTAAGAAGTTAAAGTTACAAGTTCACCTACCAAAGGGCATCAAACCACTCCAGCTTAAACATGGAAAAAAAACTCCTATCGATCAAAAATAAATTCAATGACCAGGACTCCACAGGACCCACCTTGAATGATGGTCAAATTCAGAAGCATAACCTTTTGTCTATTTTTAATCTCCAAAAAGCCCTAAAAGTGGCAGAAAACGTTATCTTCTAAAAACCAGCAGTCCTCAACTATGCTCCCTTCTCAAACCAAAACCTGAACATCCTAAAAGACTGCCACTCCACTAACACCCTTTACAGCCTGAGATAATATGGTTCCAAAGGCCAAAAAGCTTCCAAACGACCTTCAATATCACCGTACCGACCTTTTAGAGAAACTTCCAGAGTTCCTCTACCACTGCCAGTACCACTTTCAAAAGTCCAGAAATACTTAAGACTTAAATGGTGTACATATCAGCAGCTTTTGAACGACAAACATCTGATCCACTCTGTTTGATGGAACCAATGTTGCATGAACTCTTTGAGAAGGGTTCGTATTTATGTCAGACAAATTAAAGATTCAAACACTGCATGAATTCTTACAAATTCAAATATTTTGGAATTCACATCCAAATATAAAAGCAACTTTATTTATCAGTAACATAAAGCAATTATGAACAAGGGTTCTCTCTGAATCTTTAGAATGATATTTGTAATGAGTATGCTAACCGTATATTGCTGTGTTAAATCGACAGTGGTTCCTAGAGACTCAATTGTTATCACTAAAGCACACAAAATTGTGCCATTGGCAAAATGCAAGTGGGAGGGAAACTTAAGTACTTCTAAACAAAAACTAGGGCAACGATAAATTCTCGTAATGGTCGAAAAGCAATACTCACCATCTCTGGTTCATTCATTACTTCAATCTTCAAAATATTCTGTTGCACTCAGCTTCTTGGAAGGAGCACAAGCATCCAAGTCAGCACCATCCATCTCATTTAGTTGTGGAGTTTTTCTCAGTCCATTGACCGGGGATTAGATATTGTTTCCCCAACTGCCAGTGATAAATCGCCCTTCAACAAGACCTTAAGTCAAGGTCTTGACACAAATAGATAAGTTCTTCGCTAAGCGATTAGGAATAGCTCCAAATATATTGGTTCCCACCACCAATGAAAAAGCCTCCATTTCCGGCAGCAACTTTTCCCTGTTTGATAGGTAATTAAGGAATAGCTCACCACAAGACCTTCAATATCAACACCAGTAGAAAGGAAGGAAACCCAAATCCTGACATAACTTGCATGATTCTACACCCAGTATTCACCATTTATTTTCATGCTTAATAGTTAATACTACCTTGCTGGAGGGTACACCAATCTGGCCTTCCAAGCTACCAAAGTGAATGATGTCTTTTTTCCAATACACTAAGCATGTAAAAGGCCATTCCACTTGCGGATCTCTAATTTAGTAATTTCTAGGGTCATGTCTGTCTCACCATTCTCTCGATGACATAGAAGACTTCACCAGTACTTCTAAAAGGTGTCCAGAATCAAATATGACAAGACAAAAGAGTGAGAAGGGGCTAAGAACTATCAGAATCAGAGATGTGATACAACAAAAAGAATTGCCGATTAGAAACTTCAACGCATCAGAGATAAGCCCACAGTTCAGCCTCCTCAACCATGAAGACCCAAGCATGCAAATGGAACACCTAATCCATGTCAAATAATGGAACACCTAATCCATGTCAAATAATGGAACACCTAATCCATATCAAATAATGAGAGCAAACACAGAGAAAAAAAAATTGAGTCCTGAACGTTAGTTGACAAGCAGGTAGGCAGGCAATCCAAAATAGTGCAGTATTTCGAGAGTCGAGAATCAGTAGTCCAAAAAGAAATAGTAGACCTCTTATCTTAATAAAAGGGTGATGTGGTAAACTGGAGTGAAGTGCTCATATCAACAAAAACTAAATGGTTTTCTGGAAAATAGTTGAAGACACGAAGGGTAATATGCCCAAGGCACTAAGGCGTCCTAATGCCTGAGAAGTAATGTAGCGTGCCTGAGTAAAGAAAGATGGAAATACATTATATAATATTAATACAAAAATATATGAAATCATGCAATACCCAAATTTTAAATAAGTGAAAGATGAAATTTAAATGTATTACACATTTACACATATAACTTAATATGAATGCAATGCCACATTATTATATTCAACAATTCTACGTATTCCAACATTTAGATTTATAAAAGTAGGCAACAACAACTACTCAAGTACTCAAATAACAATCCATTTACATGATCCAAACTTGAATAACAATATCAAAAAAGTCAAAGCAAGTAAGCAACCAGAAGGATAATACATTATAAATAATATTAGAAGGATGTTGAAATTGTATTTGTGCTTACCAATTAAACCAAGAAATTGTCCAACCACAAAAAGAAAAAAGAAAATACAAATGCTTCGATAAACATGAACATTTTCCATAATCGATATATTGCTGACAACTTACGAAAAACAGAGTCAAAGAGAACCACGAAAAAGAAATTCCTGATCTTGAAAAAAAAACAGATAATCTTATAAAGAAATTTATTAAATCCCTACCGGCAAGAAAGAAGAATCAGAGGCTAAGGCAACGACTATCCAATCGATAAAATGTGCATCAAAATTCGATCGAGCCAGTGTAAACAAATGAAAGAAAATATACGAATCAAAGGAATAAAAAAAAGTCTCAAATAGATGCTGGAAAACCAAATGCCCACCAAACCAACACCTAAAAACCAGGATATAAACCAAATTCATGCCAGAACTGACCCAGATCAATAGACCCTTGCAACATTCTCCTTGGTTTTCACAAAAACTAAATCAACCCAAAACCCCATCAATCCAAGCCCCCAACCAACCTAACAAATTAAAAAAAGAAGTCCTACAACAAAATGAGCAAGATGGTTTTCAGATCAATAAAACCCTTCCAAATCCCTGTCCCGTTCGTACTCAGATTACCCACCAAGCACCAATTCAGAAACACATACTCAAAATTCGAATCCCCAAATTTGAAAACAACACAGAAAACAGAATGTCTCAATCAAGAACCAATCTTTGATTAAAAAAAAATTATTCAAAGATCGTGTTTCCATTACCTCTCAATTACCACCGAAAAGCACCCAATTTGTCAACCGCAACCAGAATATCAAATCCAAGTTAACCAAACAACCAAAAAAAAAAAATTTAAACCCAAATCAAGAGTATACCGATCTTGGATTATTAATTCCTTTAAAACCCATGTTAGAATTCCCCCAAATGCAACAAATACGAAACAACAAAACCAAGCCATTAATAAATTTAAAAAAAAATGAGTTAAAAGGATCAACCTGGTGGATTGGTGGGTACATTGAATTGGTGCAAACAGGACATTCTAAAAGCTCATGTACGCTTGTAGCCGGAGAAATGGCTGAGGAGATAATATTAGTATGGGGCTTGGACAAGAAATGATGTTGATGGATCTCTTCCTCATCGATTCCATCTGAAGATGAGACACATTCAATGCTATCCAACTCCATTTCATACAAAGATCAATCAATCACTTCACCTTCTCGTTAGGGTTTTTTTTCTTTTTTTTTCTATTTTTTCCTTTCTATGGAAAATTTCTCTCTCTATCTATCTCTATCTCCTCGTCTGCAACAATAGAAGACGAATCCCTGAAGAACAAAAGAGATAGAAAGAGAGAGATAGAGAGAGATGAGGGGGGGTGAGATAGAAAACAAAACTACATCTCAAGGAGGGGAGATACTTTTCTTCGTTTTGCCTTTTTGCCCGGGATGAGAGAGAAAGAGAGAGAAGAGAGGATCACCGTTCAAGTTGCAGAGGATCAATTAAAATAGGTCGAAAATCGAACGGATTTCAGATAAGAGAGAGAGAGAGTGTGTGTGTGTTAAAAATGGAGAAGTTTCCATAAATAATGTAAGTGGTGTCTACGAATAATTATTAGCAAAGAGGAGAGAGAAAGAGAAATTCGAAATTGGATGGATAAGTTATCAGGCATTTTTATTTCTTTTCCTAATGTCTTTGTGCGTCAGATTGACTATTTTGGACACATGCTGTTATATGACCCCACACATACACAAAAATCAGTCGGATCAGTGATTCTCTGACCGTTTGATATGTATTTTAAAATGATATTCGTGGTTTTACTGAATTCTTTTTAAGTACAAGATTCTTTTTAAGTACAAGGTACCATTGCCTGAATTACAATGACAAGGCGAAAATACATCATTAAGACGCTAATCACTAACAATGAGTGTGTAAGAAGCACAGAAATACCGTCAAAATTATTAAATGAGTCGTCACCACGGACAAAGAGAAGTCATTACTAAGAACGAAGAGAGATCTGCCACTATGGCCGAAGAGAATCTACTGACTCCAACATAATTAAATATATGGGCTAAACCTTGTGGCAATACCACAGCCTGCAAGTTTGAACCCACAACCTCCCATGTAATAGGGAGATAAGCAAATCAACCGAGCAAGAGGTTGTTTGCGGTTTTACTGTAATTGGACCGTGGTTATTTTAATCTCTAAATATTTATCTATCTGTGTATCTTATCTATATATATCTATGAGAGCGGATATATTGCCCCTTCTAGATAGCCCAAACTTGGCCTCTTCATCTTGACCATTGTTTTCATGTTTTATAAACGGTGGATGTATTCGACACGTGGCGAGCCAAAACATTGAATTAAGTCGATTTATCTTCTTGGCTTAGCTAAAACTCTTCTTCTCTCCATCACGTCCCTTTTACAAAGACAAAAAAATTTTCACCAAAATCACCGTGAGCTAGAGAAGAACCAAGATCTGGACGGAGCAGCGCCCGGCGGCATGCGTCATGAACGAGATCTGGAAGGTGCGGAGCTCGACCCCCGGAATCTAAAAAGCACCTAATTTTCTCTCTCCCTTACTGGTAGTGGCACTTTGGGCCCTCATCCTTCATCCTCCTCTCTCACAGTAGAAGCGAAGAAAAATAAAAGAAGGGTTTTGATTTCTGTTATGAGTGAAATTGAAACTCCCTAAGCAGGGGAAAAAAAGAAGAAAGAAAGTTTGACGATTACACCAGGGAGATTATGGACCTCAAAACCCTTGTTATTTGCACCCTAGAAATGAAAGGCGTTCTCGCAAAGATCAGACTAATCTTGCCCTCACAAACTTTAATTTCCAAACATTTTTCATTTCCCTCTTTCTCTTCTGCTGAATTCTATTATGATGAGTTTATGCAAAAAAAAAAAAAGGTCAGATTTTGAGCTAGGTTTTGTAATTGGTTTAATGGATCGAAGGGATATAATTAGTCGTTCTTTAGTCACTGATGTCCCCTATGAATTAGAGATCTAGAGTGGAATTGCAGGAGATCCATTCGGCATAGGCAACTGAAGAAATAATAGATCAGAAACGTGCAATTTGGAGTAAGTTTTTTTAGAACTTGGGATTTATATTTGATGGTTCTATAGTTATTGAAGTATTTGGACCCAATTTTATCTACCTAATTGTAGAAATATGACTTATTTGGTGGAAGAATAACTAAAATTATAAATAATTATTTTGTATGATTTGGGATCTTGTGTTTCTGATGACTGTAATTTGAAGTTATGTAATCTTTGAAATTGATGGAAATTGTGTATTGTCTAGTTTCAAAGTGTTCTGTTGTGGCAAAAAATATCGGTCGGAGCTCTACCGTAGGACGTGGGAAAGAAAATGTGATAGTCGTAGGCTTTAGAATGTTTCAGTATTCAGGAATATGGAACTCCAAGCTCCGGTCAGCGCTGCTCCATTCAGTTATCAGTGATTTTTGGGAAAAAAATTTTGTCTGGGGAAAAGGGGTGTGATGGAGAAAGGAAGAGTACTTTTAGCCGAGCCAGAAAGATAAGCTTGCTCAATTCTTGCTTTTTGCTCGCCACGTGTCGAGTATATCTACCATCCAAAAAATATAAAGCAATGGTCAAGATGAAGAGGCCAACATTGGGCCATATAGAGGGGGCCATATATCCGCTCTCTATATATATACTACTATAATGCAATACATAAAGTTTTTATTAGAAACTACCAAAAATAACCTTTTCAAAGAACTATTTATAATTAAAAAATTTGGTGTGTTAAGTGATTCTATGAATTAACAGAGGGTAAATTAGACATATTCACTACATCCCCTTTCCAGATCTCCCAAATCCCATGATCTTTAATAAAACTCAAACCTTTCATAATACCCCAAGAACTATGATGTAATACCCTGAAATTTTAGTATATAGAGTTTCAATTTACCTAATTTTTAAGTATGCCTATTAGGTATATTGATTTGAAAAATAAATTTTCTCTTATAGATAGTGAATAATGAAATTGCATAGAAATACATAATGTGGGTGTACAAATAATATCTCTAATAGAGTTATATCATAAATTAATTAATATATATATATTTTAGAAGTTAATTAATTAATAAGAGAAAAAAAATTATTTTATTGTGAAGCACTTATTTAGTAGCACAAAAAGAAAGAGAAAGAAATATTATTATATTATTAATTAAAAAATAATAATAATTAATAGATAAAATAAATAATACTTTATATATATGGGTTATGCACCATTCAAATAAAGCAACACTACTTATAAAAAAATATATTTGATTAATAATAGCCCACTAAAGATAAAAAATAATTATTTATATTAAAAAATTAAATATTAAAATAATAACAATAATAAAAAATCTCAAAATTTTCCTATATAAACCCCCCTTATTTCCTTCTTCAAAACACAAAATCTCCTCTTTTATTTTATGTTTACACCCCTATTACACCTCTCATTACTCTCCCCAATATACATATTTTTCTTTACTCTCCATAACATACCTCTTCATCTACATCCTCTTTCATTAAATCTATAATAGTTACTAGTATTATGATCAAAATCATTGAGAAATCAAGGATTTACATCATCGATCATCACATCCGGAAGTAATAAATCAAGTAGGTGATAAGATTTTGGCATCAAATTGAGGTAGGTGGGATCCCTACTATAAACAAAATCTAATTTTATGTTTTTGTTATGAAATTGCATATGAAATGTATTTATCTTGCATGGTTACATTTATTTATTTAATGCAAGGGTTGAGTTTTTATTCATAAGAAAAATGAATTAAAGGAAGTTTAATAATAACTTGTTATCTAGATTAAAAACAAATCTAGATGGTATCGGTAATGGGAGACCCCCATAACACCTGCAGGTACCGTTGAGTTCCGACTTGAGGAGACGGTGGACACCGATGTAATGGACTTAAAATAATTAATTAATGGTTAATTATTGAAAGATTTAAAAAGAAATCTCTTTTTATGCGTTAATATGGTGATTTTTGCATATTTCAAATCTAGTATTTTTGGATAGTTTGCACCTACTGAGTTTTACTCACCCAATATTTTTCTCCCTAGAGATCAAGTTGAGGGCGAAAGATTTTAGGAGGTGCGGTTCAAAGAGATAGCTTGGATCTCTTGAGTTAGTATGGTTTATATATTGTATTTGAAGAATAATTACTACTATATCACTTGGGATTATGGGTTGTTTATGAGAATTATGATATGTATTATTATAATTATCTGTTTTTATATTGAATTTAGAACAAAACAAATGTTGTATTAATTTATATTTAATTTTCATATCTTTGAATTGAAGTAATTATGTTTTACATAATATTGTATAAATTTCGTATTTTTTACTGTCAGTTTTAGAAAATCACGTTTTTGGGTATGTGTCGCTCAAAATTGACCAAGACATATTTCTGTAACAAACGAAGATTTCAATTTTTTCTTTTCAAAATGGTATTATACATGTATTTCGGATCTCTGGTTAGGAAGTAATTTCAGTTTCAAATTTATGATTTTAGGATATTTTAAGAAATTCGAAGTTATTTTTCTGAAATTGTGTATAAATCTGTTAGTAAACTTGAGACCCAGTTTTAAGTATCTTATGGTCCGAATTAGGCTCGGTCTATTTCTACTGAAGTTGTAGAAATTTAAATCTATTTTTCAGAATGCTTTCATTTGTACAATTCTAATTTACGGTTAAGAAATTATGACCATTTTACTGAAGTATGTGCAGTTAAGTACGAAAAATATTTTCAACAGTTTTTATTTTTATTTTTAAATTTACTTTGACTACTAATTTGTTATTAATGTTGACAAAAATTGACTGGTTTATCTTTCAAAAGGAGAAAGTAAGCGTTTTTATTCATTACTTTAAATTACACTTCACTTACACTTTTCATGCCTCGCCTTCTGGACTCATTGAATCGAGTTGGATTTTAGAGTTCCGAAAATCGTGGTGTGACATATGATAACTAGAATTGCAATGTAAATGATAACTATTTGAAAAATATTTCATTTTTAGTATAGTAGCCCAAAGAGAGTCTTTTTTAGTCATCAACCTCCAACCTACTTTTGAAAGAAAAGCAGTATTAAACTTATCTCTAAAATCCATACCCCCTAAATGCTTAAGTTTACAAAAAGAAGACCAAACCTTAAGATAAATACTCTTATTACTACTTTGAACCTTACCCCACCAAAAATCTTCTTAGTGATTGTTTTAGGGATTTGAAAAATTCTCATTTAGAAGTCGGAAACAGTTTCCATAACACTTTTAACAAGTACAGTTTTTTTTTTCCAGCGGGTATTAAAACCTTACTTTTCCAACCCTGAAGCCTAGACCTAACCTTATCTAGGATAGATTCAAAACAAGTAATTTTGGATCTCATAGTAAATAAAGGAATCCCAGATATTTGTCGTTTATACCAGTATGCTTAACCTTCATGATTCTAAGGAGTTTTTTACAATGTTTGTTTAACAATTTTTACTAAAAAAAACTCAAGATTTTTAAAAATTTATAAGCTTGCCTGAGGCAATACAAAAAGAAGAGAGAATATTTAACATATTTTTACATTCAAGAAGAGAAACTCTACAAAAAATCAAGCAACCATCAGCAAGTAACAAGTGAGATATTGGAGGGCTTCTCCTAGAAACTTTAATACTATGAATAAAACCCAAAACCTGCTGACTATATAGGCCTTCAGGTGCACGTGTGGAAAGGATGGACAACCAACTCACACGCGCGAATGGGGGGGGTCGTTAATTGCTATATATGCCTTCAGGTGCACATAATTAAGTTCATGTACGTATTAACCTTGTTGGAATGGATCCTTCTAACTTTTAACATTTTAAAACCAATCTACGTGAGATATCACGTTCTGGAGGTTTGTTTTATTTGTTTTAGAATAGGCTTTCTACTAACGGAAAATGGGTGGTACACCCTTGCATGGCTAAAAAAGTAACGGGGAGGACAACCGTTTACTTTTAGTGCATTGAGGCCATAGCGCATGTTAGCAAGTGCAAAAAGGCAGAAAATCCTTTCTACTGATTTCCCTTTTGACATGTGGCAGAGAGAGAATTTTTATTTTAATGTTAAAATGGCTATAACTTCCAAAATATAAATCGGATTAGAGAAAAAATTATATCTTTGTAAAGCATTTTTCAAGGTCTTTCAAACAAGATCAATTATGGATACCAAACTCGAAAAAAAAAAACACGAAGCGAATGCAATCCCAGATTTGCATACAATTTAGTATACAAATTATAATTTGCACACAATAGTTAAGGTTGCACATATGAGTTCCTACATTTGAATTTACTTACCATGAACTTCAATACTTTATTGAACATCAAAATAAGCAAATTTATAATGCATATAGGCTAAAAAGAAACTTAGAATTTCAAAAAAAAAAAATATACAAATTACAACTTGCATACTGACTAAGTTTCTAATTATGCATTTCAAGTTCAACAATACAATATTGAACATCAAAACATGCAAATGTATAATGCATATAGGTTTAACAATACATCAATGGTAATAAGCAAATTTGATATGCATATAGGCCTACAAAAGTGTAAATGCTCAAATTTGAGAGAAATAAACTATGCAAATTATAACTTGCATCTCACTTGGGTATGCAATCTGGGTTTGCATAGTCAGATTATAATTTTTTTTTTTGAATTTAGTATTGTTGACTGATTTTGTTTTCTTGAAAAAAGCTTTTCAAAAATATAAAGTTTATTCAAAACCGATCTGTAGATTAAAAGTTATAGCATTTTGAAGTTAAAAACATTATATTTTTTTCCCTCTCCGTCACGTCATCATTGTCTAGAAACAAAACAGTTAAGAATGGGCAGTTTGCATACACAGAAGCGTAGTTTAGGTATGCAAAATTAACACTTTTTTAAAAAAAAACCACCGCAAGCCCCAAACTTACAAAACTATAAAAACGGAGGGACTGTGCGCACAATGCAAATGGCGCACGTCCTCTCCGTGCGTCCTGACAAAAAGGGGGGTTTCCCCACTCTTTACGTGTTCTAGTAATTAGTGAGGTCATAAGTTGGTATTCCAAACCCTATCTCATCCGAATTTGTTAGGTTTTTGGAGAGATTTTTTATTTTATTTTTTTGTCCATAAATTTAATTTTCAAAAAGCAATTTGCTATTAGAAAGCCTATTAAAAAACAAATAAACATATTTTTTTTTAATTTTTTGAAAGCTAGGGGAAAAAAATTAAAAAAGAAAAAATTTTAAATTTTAGTATTGGTGACTAGGCTCATTTTAAAGATCTTCCAAGATGCTTTTGAAAAATAAAAATTTTGCTCAAAATAGATTTATAGATAAAAATTAAATTATAATATTTTTATTTAAAAAAATTGAGATGGGAGTACACCTTCTCTTCACTTATATATATTTTTTTTCATCTACAAATTCATACTAGTCCTATGCCTTTTAAATACTTGTTATTTATCGAATATGACATTAATTAAGAAATTATATATGTTTATCTTTAACAAAAAATAAAAAAAGGGCCGAGGCTTATTAGATGATAAATTTACACTTTTTCTAGGGGTGTCAACGGGTCGATTCCGGATTGGAACCTAAAGGTTCCAGATCCGGTCCCGTTAATATTAAGCGGTTCCGGATCCTTTCGGTACCGGTTCCGGAACCTCAATTGGTGGTTCCGGATCCGGTACCGCTAGGATCCGTGGGTACCCACGGGTACCCGATACCCGTTTTAAGTTATTGTTTTTTTATTTTTTTCACACAAAATCTATTTGTATTTTGTATTTTCGTATTCTATTCAATTATAAAATTTTTTTTATTATAAAATTTGTTAAATAATAGTCATTGGTTTCTTTTTTTAATTAAAAAAAGTTAAAAAAATTAAAAAATTATTATATAATAGTAAATTAAACTATAAAATTATAGAATTTATACGGAACCGGGTACCCGTGGGGGTGGATCCGAAAAATTTCGGATCCAAAACGGGTAGAGCCGAAATGGATCCGAAATTTATCGGATCCACAAAGTGAGGTCTCGGAACCGCAAAAAACGGTTCCGGTACCGGTTCGGTTCCGGGTTTTTGGGTACCAATTGACACCCCTAACTTTTTCGGGATATCATCATTCGTCATTTAACAAAAAATAAAAAATTTGGGGCGCCCACATTTGAGATGACCCTGTGAGGCGCCATCCTCGAAATTGAGGCACCCGATACCCGATTGGAACCAAAACCGGATACAGATAAACTGTAAAATCTTCAAAAACCTCAAAACTTCAGTTCGTCTCTGATCTCTTCTCTTCACGAATTGCAGAGAGAGAGAGAGAGAGAGAGAGAGAGAGAGAGAGATGTTGATGCGCTCAATTTTTCGATGTAATTCTACTCCAATACTTGTTCAGTAAACCTAATCAACATTTTGCAACAATGAACGCCGGTGAGTTTCTGTTATCATCTAGGGGTTTTCACCCACAATGCAACATAAACCGGCCGCGAACGCAGATAGGCTCAATTTCACTTCCACACCACTCGAAACAGTTAAATTTCATTAGAAACTATAGAAGAAATCCTTTTGTATTTCGTTCATTTGCTGCTGTAAGCAATTCAGATACAGAGTCAGCTTCTCAATCCGATGAAACTAGTAAAGCTACTGGAGATGATTTTGTAACTAGGGTTTTGAAAGAAAACCCTAGCCAGGTAGAACCCAGGTATCTGGTTGGTAACAAACTTTACACGTTGAGAGAAAAAGAGAATTTGAGTAAGGTTTCCAATGTGGGGATTTCTGAAATTGCAAATCAGTTGTATAAGAAGTTAGGGTTGAGGAGAGATGAAATTGGTGGTGAAAATGTACAATCTTCGGATTCTGTGTATTTAAAGGATATACTTAGGGAATATAAGGGGAAACTTTATGTTCCTGAAGATGTGTTTAATGTGAATTTGTCTGAAGAAGAGGAGTTTAATAGGAATTTAGAAACTTTGCCTAAGATGAGTTTTGAACATTTTCAGAAGGTCATGAAGAGTAATAAAGTTAAGTTATTGACTTCAAAGGCTGATTCTGGGATCTCATATGAGTATGGGTATAAAGACTTTATTGTGGACTTGAAAGAAATTCCGGGTGATAAGAGTTTGCAGAGAACAAAATGGTGAAATTTGATTTCCTTAATTATTGTAGTTCTTTTTGTTGTTGTGATTACTGTTTTGTCTTATTGGTTTTCTGGTGCTGTAGGGCAATGAATTTGAATGAGAATCAAGCAAAGGCTATCTTGGAGCAGTACAGTGGCCCACAATATGAAATCGAGAAGCATATGACGGTGATCGATCTTAACTTACATTTATTTGTTTTAGAAACAATGATTGCTCACTGTTTATTTGTCTGATGTCCATTTATGATGATTCACTTGCAAGGCATCACTATGGATTTTTAGATAGTCCCACAACTGCCGTCTTAATTGGTGGTTATCATTGATTGATTGTTGCGTCTTTGTAAACCTTCAGTGTCAGATTGCTTGCCTTTGAATTGGTGACACTGAGAACATTTCTTTGTGAAATGAAATACCTATCTAGTTCAGCCATGAACACAATATAAAGTCAGCTAAGGCAACCTCTGTACTATTTTTAGTGAGGAAGTAGGCAGAAGAAGACAGCACCATTAATTACAGATCAAGGCACTGTATGCTAACAGGAAGAAGTTTCTGTTCATAATAACTTTTGCTTATCTTCTAATTTATATTTGAAACACTGTTGGGCCCCAAATGGTTATTCCATCCACTGCCCATTTTACTTCAATCCAGTGAACTAAAACAAGTGGGTCTCCATATTGAAGTAAAATGGGTTCTAGATTTGTTTTCTAGGATATTTTTAGAGGCGTTTCCATGACAATGTATGTTGAGTGGTTTTTTGAAGCAGCTATTGTGTTCAGTTTCTGACAATTGATTCTCTTTGATGCAGTCCTATGTGGGAAAGTTGCCCGAGTACCCTCACCCTGTCGCATCTTCCATTTCTAGCAGAATGATGGTGGAGCTAGGGATGCTGACAGCTGTGATGGCTGCCGCGGCTGTTATTGTTGGGGGTTTCCTGGCATCAGCTGCATTTGCGGTCACCAGTTTTCTGTTTTTTGTGGCTGTATATGTTGTGTGGCCCCTAGCAAAACCAATTCTTAAACTTGTCCTTGGTCTCACGTTTGGTGTTGCGGAGAGAATTTGGGAGAATATTGGTGATATCTTTACTGATGGAGGGATTTTCTCGAAATTGTCTGAATTTTACACTTTCGGTGGCGTGTCTTCCAGTCTTGAAATGATGAAACCAATCTCACTGGTCTTTTTGACCATGGTTCTTCTTATTCGGTTCACTCTTTCAAGAAGACCAAAGAACTTTAGAAAATGGGTAATTCTAGCTCTTTTTAAAAAAAATTCTTTTTCTCTTTCTGAATTTGAGCTTAACTGAATACTTTTTTTTTTTTTGTCTATGCAGGATATATGGCAAGGCATTGAATTTGGACAATCTAAACCACAGGCTCGCGTTGATGTTAGTTTTTCTGCTTAGCAACTATTAACACTACTCGACTTTTAAATTAAGGAATCTGAACTCGTAGACCTTTTCTCATTGGCAATACCTTCAGGGTTCAACAGGAGTCAGTTTTAACGATGTGGCGGGGATTGAAGAAGCAGTAGAGGAACTCCAGGAGGTAAATTAATTAATGTTACCAGTTTATTGGACCCCATCACATATGTTGACTAGGTTAAAAAGCTTTAACAACTACCGCATTACTGTATTCTGCTAACAAATTGTTTTACGGTCATTTTAGTCTTAATTATGTCTGGTGCAACAGATTATTTTTGATTTTCCATGTTTCATTGAACAACTTCCAGGTTCTATATTTGTTTGTTTCCTTACTCTTAAGGTACTCTAACATGTCTCTGCATGCGGTTGGCAGAAAGGATAAAAATGAAGAAATATTACAATGTGTAATGTGTTTGAGATGCACAAAGTTTGCTAAAATTGTCTAGAGACTGCGTTTCATGCACGGCTTATTAGAGAAGCAGTCAAGCAACAAAATGTCATACACTTTTACATTGATGAGTTGCTAGGTCAGGCTATGTGTTTGGTTTCATTACTTGAAAGAGTACCTAATTGGCAATGGATATTCTTCTTGCATACAAGCTTCAATGTATCTTAAATATGTAGTACAAACAATGTCTGGTTCCCATATGGTACAGAAACAAAAATTATGTGGTTGTGATTCTTGTGAATCATGAATGTATACTAATATATAAATCCATAAAGGGTTCCCAAGTTCCCAACGGTTATTTCATAGATCATGACTCCTACCCAATATACAACAATTATCTGTTGCTTGCACAAAAACCTTTTGAAAAAGATAAGACATAAAGGGGATATATTAGTCGTGAAGCTCATAGAAACATGAAAAGGAAAAGATTTTATCAAACAACTTGAGAAAACCTTTTAATGTAACGAATATGACTTTCTTGTATTATTGAGGTATAAAACACGTGCAAAATGCATGGGAAACCCACTAGCACAGTAGTACTTAAATATTGAGAGGTCCTTTGGGTATATTCTGCAATCTAGTTTTCTTCTTTAAGTATAGACGAGATGTTACATAATGCTGGCCAACTAAAAAGTTTATCCTCTAGTAGTAATAGATGGAAGTGTTTTATACTTCTATTTCTTGCGTATACGCTAATATGATTTAAGCATTCAGTGGTAGGAAGTAGGAACCTCCATATGAATTACCATTTTTAAACACGGTCTAAATTTCTGAAATGCTTTGTTGTTTTTGTTTCTTTCTCATTCCATCAACTGTTAACTTTATACGGCTGAAATTTTTTTGTCACATGAAGATTTGACCTAGTTCGTTGCTTTGCACGTTCTGATTTTTTCAATCTTTCTTCCTTTTCTTCTTATAACTCCTTCCTTTTGCTTTGTATCAGCACTATATTCATGTGTGTAAGGTTCTGTGGATGATGGTTGGTCATATTTCGATTTTCAAATTGCAAATATCTCTTTCTCAATGCAAGTAACCAATTTAATTCCGTACTTTAATGCTATTGTTTAGTTGGTGAGGTACTTGAAGAATCCTGAACTGTTCGATAAATTGAATATAAAACCTCCTCATGGGGTCCTTCTGGAGGGGCCTCCAGGATGTGGAAAGGTCAGTGAAATTTTCAAAAAATTCGTGCAGTGTCTGCATTACAAACTGCCCCACAGCGGTTAATTTTTCCTCGTATTTTTTCAGACCTTGGTGGCTAAGGCCATTGCTGGTGAGGCTGGTGTTCCATTTTACCAAATGGCTGGGTCAGAGTTTGTTGAAGTGCTAGTTGGTGTTGGTTCTGCTCGTATCCGGGATCTGTTTAAAAGGGCCAAGGTGATTATATTGCTTTTCTTTACGATTGGAACTATTTTTGTTGTGATATCACTAAATAAAATGTCTTTCCCTGTATTTGGATGGGATTCTGTTTACCAATTACCTTCAATCATATAGCCTGGTTGGACAGTGAACAGAATTTGTAGAACTTTTGGGTTGTTGGGTTGCAATGCATCAGATCCACACATCTGATGGATCTACACTAGATCTATAGCTATTTTACTGGGTTTGCGGATTCTTCCATTCTGTACAAGCTTCAGATATAACTGCGCCCGTATCCATATGTGATGCTAAGTGTTTTCTCAAAAAGGAAAAATAAAAATCCATGAAGTTGGAACTGAGGTAACCATAGTCTTCGAGCAACAATTATGCATGCCCTAGATACAGCTGCTCACTGCATGAGGAGCTAGTCAGTTTTAGGCACTGACACTTGTTTCGGTTTTTATCTTGAAGATTTTTTTAAAAAAATTAAAATTATTTTCATTGCTTTTGTTATTTTTCTTTGCAGGTTAACAAACCGTCAGTTATTTTTATTGATGAAATCGATGCATTGGCAACAAGGTATTTGTGATATCATCTGTTTGATCTGCAATAAGTTGCTTTACGTTTTCTTGTTTCCATGAATTTATGGTTGGTAGCTGTCTTTATTTCTTAAATTTTGTATGGCAAGATCCTAGGATACTAGCCTGGAAATCTGGAAATTCTCCAAAGAAGAGCAGTTGTTGTGTAACTTGTGTTACATATGAACATTTTATTGGTAAACTGATACGGTTTTTGCATTGAGGTAGGAGTCGTAGAAACAAAATATCAGGAGCATGCCCGTGGTTCTGCTGTGGATTGTGCAGTGAGGCCAACTCTATTGGACTTTCACCCATTGAATATTTTCTTAAAATTAGTGTTGGCTTATTTAACAAATTTTTAGCGCACCAAGGAATTGAGTATTAGGAAAAACTAAAATTTCATTCAAGGCTACACGCTATATAACATGAAAGTTATTAATTATAAAAAAGATCTTTTAGAAGGTTGTGTAATTGAGTGTTATATGTGAGATATGTGAAACGTACTTATTGCAATTATCCTACCAAAAATAACATTGTTGCTGATGAGCTACCAAATCATGGTACTGATCTGTCTATGCTTTTTATCGGGTCCTGTCTTCTCGTGAAGTAAAATTCAGTCTTTTACTATAACTTTTTTGCTTTCATAAATGCAATTGGAATACAACTTTGGAATCTGCAAGGTATCCAAGTTGTCCTATGCATATACAACTTGTTGGATTTGTTCTTGAAATCCAGCAAAATAATTCACAGCACTGTGAAAGAGATTAATAAATTGGAGGTCATGGAAATGATTTTGTATTCATTCTTGTATGATCAGGCGAGAAGGGATTTTTAGTGAATCCACCACCTCCCTCTATAATGCAGCCACTCAGGAGAGGGAAACTACACTGAACCAGCTTCTAATAGAACTTGATGGGTTCGATACTGGAAAAGGTGTTATTTTCTTAGGTGCCACAAACCGTATGGATTTGCTAGATCCTGCTCTTCTTCGACCAGGTCGTTTTGATCGTAAGGTCTGTTTCTTTTTCTGATCAACAGGCATATCGAGGACATCTATTCACCTGGTTTTTCTATGAAAATGAACTACATTATAGCATTCCTTTTTGTTCTTCTTTTCGGTTTGGTAAGAATTGCATTACAATTTTTCTGTTTGTTTTCCTTTTAGCCAAGGAAACTGCATTTTAACTAAAATTTAGAATTATATGCTTGTCAATTTATCCGAGTCACATTGTGCACCTACTTATTACGATTTTTTATCTCATGCTTAAAAAGATATTACACATATTATGAATACTACGGGATTTGGACTGTGTTGAAATTTCTAATTTTTTATTGCTTTTATTACCATAGATTCTGGATAATTTGGATTAATGACGACTGATCAACAAAATAAAAATTGGTCTAATGGCACTAAGTTGTTCCTTCTTATTTGGATATTTCTCCTTTTTTTGCAGATAAGAATCCGTCCTCCAGCAGCTAAAGGTCGATTAGATATCTTGAAAGTTCATGCTGGCAAGGTGAAAATGTCTCCTACTGTTGATCTGTCCAGTTATGCACAGAACTTACCTGGTATGCAATTCTTTCTGAATAACTCCCCAGTTAATTTGATGCTCTTATATTTTATTGTATCCCATTAAATCTATTGTTCTTAACCAACATTAACACTGTCAAGGTGCAAACCAAACTTTTAGTATCCTGCGAATACATCACCACTTAGACTCTTTCATTTGGGAGCATTTAGGGCTTATGGAGGAGTACTAAATTATTTTGATGGATAGTTTGGCTAAGCCTATCCGTTGGAGGTTATGATCATTCCCTTTGTCATGACATGGCAATTTCTATCTGTAATTTCTCTTTAAATTTAGCTTGCTATTATTTTCTTTCATCTTTTAAGCCAGAAGATTGTCAGTGCCTAGTTTTATGGCTTGCATGCGATATTATTGCTAATAGGATCTGATCAATATTCAGTTTACCATAATCGTGAAGCTTGTCTTGAAATCAAAACTACATATCTGCTTAACAGGATGGACAGGTGCAAAATTGGCACAGTTACTCCAGGAGGCAGCTTTGGTGGCAGTTAGGAAAGGGCATGAATCAATTCTTCAGTCGGACATGGATGATGCAGTTGACCGGCTCACTGTGGGGCCCAAGCGTGTGGGAATTGAATTGGGTCATCAGGGACAATGTCGTAGAGCAACTACTGAGGTTGGAACTGCAATTACATCTCATCTGCTAAGGCGGTATGAGAATGCAAACGTCGAGTTCTGTGAAAGAATTTCAATCAACCCTCGTGGCCAGGTCACTATTTTTCTTTCCTCCATATGATGAGTTTTTCTTGTCTCTTGATATGGATGATATGTCAGACCTCCATCTGGAGCCATGTTGCCATGCATGCTGATGCATTGGAACCTACCTAATCGCAGACCCATACAAAGGATATTTCCAGTGCAAAGTTGAGCCAATCTGATGATCTAACCCCATCTGATCTGTAGTTCTGTTTGGATTATTAGCCATTTATTTCCTGACCATCCAAAAGATTGAAGAAATGAGATAATAGGTCATCACTAGGCTCCATATTTTTCTAGGTGATTCATTTGGATCCACCATGATGTGGTTCAAATGCTGAAACATGCAGGGTTTTGTCTAGCTCTTTGTTCTATTTCTATTTAGTTTCACTTACGCAAAAAAAAATGTTGACTGATGCATACAGAGGTTCTCTCAAATTGTATTTCATCGGTTGGATGATGAGTCGTATATGTTTGAGCGCCGGCCCCAATTGTTGCACCGCCTTCAGGTCTGACTTTTTTCCCCTCTTTGTTAATCTGGTTTTCTTTTTTAAATTCTATGCTTCGTATTCATCTGAGTTCATATGTAAAGGTACTTCTTGGTGGGAGGGCTGCAGAAGAGATCATTTATGGACGAGATACATCCAAAGCCTCCGTTAGCTACCTTGCAGATGCATCTTGGCTTGCCCGTAAAATTTTGACCATGTAAGCATCTTGTTTTGCTAACCTTAGCAAAACTGTCCTACTTGGCAGTATGATGTGATGACTGGTTCTTGCCTTCTGCACCAGATGGAATTTGGAGAATCCCATGACAATACACGGAGAGCCACCTCCTTGGAGGAAAAATGTCAGCTTCGTGGGACCCCGGCTGGACTTTGAAGGTTCACTTTATGATCATTATGACCTCATAGAACCACCGATCAACTTTAAATTGGATGATGATGTGGCAAAGAGAACTGAAGAGCTAATTCGCGACATGTATGGAAAAACAATCTCTTTGCTCAGGAGGCATCATGCAGCTCTACTCAAAACAGTGAAGGTATGCAGCTCTTGTACTGTCGTATTGATTCCTAATGAAAAGACAAATACCCGAGGTTCATTCAGAAAGAAAAAAAATGAGGTAAAGGGCTGGCTGGGCCGACATACCATAACAATTTATGCATAATATATGTAAAGATAAAAAGAGTAAAGTATATTCTGGTATAAACTTCCTGTTGATGGTAGAGACCAGTCTTTGTGTTGACAAGCAGGTATCATGCGAAACCAAGTTCTTGCTGGAGTGAGTCTTAAAAGCCACTCTTTAAGACATGTTGGTATTGGAGGACTTCTATGTTAGTTGTGGAATTAAGACATCCAAAGTATTAGGACTTCTTTTTCTCTTAATGAAAAAAAAAGAAAAAAAAAAGAAAAGAAAAGAAAGAAATGTATTAGCACCTTTTTGTTATTATTTTATTTGTGCAACATACTATCGAGGCTTGATTCGCTTGAATCATGTGTTGAAAATGTCAAGCTCACATGTCACTAAAATGTCTCTCAATCCTTCTGCAGGTTCTTTTGGATAAGAAGGAGATAAGTGGAGAACAAATGGAATTTATCATTGACAAGTACCCTGCAGAAACACCCATTAACCTTCTTTTGCAAGAGGAGAATCCAGGGAGTTTACCATTTTTTGAAATAGAAAACGGTCGTGATTTGGAGTTATCCCTCCTAACCCCATCAAAAGCGGAGTTCTCATAACAAGAAGGTTTTCTTTGCTCTACAAGATTGTCCGGAGTGCTTTCCAGGAACATCTTCATAACCCGCTTCTGCAGATTCAGGGAAATAAAGGTCAGTCCATTGGGGAAGTTCTTGCAAGACTAGTTGGTATTGGAAACTCGAGCGATTGCTTGGCTAATGCAATCTGACTAGTCAGAGAAGTGCGCACATGGACGTAGCATTGGCGAGAAATTTTGGTCACTTGTAAACGTCCAAGATGTTGTATAATTGATTACTTGTTTTATGCATTTATCGTTGCAAAAGATGTACAAATTTTACAAGCGCATGGAGGAGTTCGGTTGATGATATAGGATGATGCTAAAAACAAATTCTTTGCTGGAGTTGTATTGTTTCTGTGGGATGAATGACGGACGAAAGAGCTCTTCAAGGGTCTACAGTGTAGTTGTTTTCTTCTCTGACATGCAATTTGTGCAACAGGCAAGGAATTCTGTGCTTTTCTGTCAAAGGCCATCTTGTTGGGGTACTCCCATTGTCTGAAAGAATCAAATTTAGCAGTTTTGGTTTATGTACACGTTGGTTTTTTCTCAGGATGATCTCCCCAATCAAAACAGGGATTTTGTTAACATGTGCCCCAAGGGGATATGATAAGCTTTTAGGTTTTGTGTTTTGTTTAGTTTCTTAAGGTTGTCCAAATAGGCTGATTTTTTGATATGTACGTTATTTATACTATTTGGATCATATCTAAAAAAATCAGCTCAATCGGAGACCTCTAGCACCCTTTAGCACCACGAACACTTAATTTATACTTTAATAGTGTGAATGAACGGCTGACACTTAAAGTGATTTGTTTGAAGGTTTAGATATCTTTGATTGAGTTGATTTTTTGTGTGCATCTTATAACTAAAGATAATATTATGTCTACAAAAATTCAGTTAATTTGAAGACCTTTAATTTGCAAAAAAGCTGATCCATTGTAAAGACGTGACACTCCAACTGGAACCTCGCACCCACTCCGCAGTTCCACTCTAGAAACTATCGCTCCACAATCGGGTTTATTGGGAATCAACTAATCGACTAGAACTTGTCAAAGTACCAAAACCAGGCACCATTCAAATATGTTAAAACTTTCTACTAGTCTTCTCCTACAAGCATATCTTCATTTCAGCAGTGAATTCAGCTCAAGTACAATTGGCTTTCTTCATGAGGTTGGTTACTTTCCTCATTCCAGCAAACGTATAAACAATTTTCATCATGGAGTTTTTTACCTCATTCACCAATTTTAAGTGCAAATTTGAATCATGGCTACCCAATGGGAGGTGGTGAATTCCAATCCACAAGATCTTCCTCCGAGCAATGTTGAGTTGATAGAGTTGTCCTAGGGCTGGTACCTAGCCGGCTGTCTACCATGGATTCCATATCATATGGCCCAAGGTGTTGCAACTCGCAAGCCTAATTTGCAAGCCTCAAATCGTGTTAACCGGAAAAGAGAAAAATGATTCTCTTGTTTTTTCATTTCAAACATTCCACAGAAAACATCAAATCGAAGGTTTTAATTTAAGATTATGGTAACATCGGATCCTGTTCAACCCTTCAAAGCATCGTCATCAACCAAATAATTAAGCTGGTAAATAATAAAAAAAACCCCATCGCGTAAAAAACTGTGAATCCCACAAGTTCAGATGAATCGTACGACACAGATTCATACAAAGCTATCAAAGAACTCATCAAATATCTGGTCAACCCAACCAACAATCAAGTTAAAAATCATTAGAGGCTGGGAAAGGAAAGCAGGCTGAGAAAATGTTGGTAGAACACTCAGGCCAAGGTTTTAGGATCAAACCCTTCATTGAAAAGCATTCTCTACTTTCAGCTTTTTCGTCAGCGCTAATTTTCCAAGATTTAATTTATCTATGCAAGGGTATTTTACTAAATGAATCAATCCAATACCCGTAATAATCACAATCTAAATATATAATATGAACTTACTAGATAGATTTACAAGGTTGAGATCACAAATGGACCTGTGCCAAATGGTTACATGCTGGCAACAATTGAAGTAAGTTCTGTTTCCACCTCTGAATCTCCTTCGGACCCATCAGTTGTCTGCACCACAAAATGACAGTTATTTCTCTCACTAAAACTATAAAAGTTTACATACAAGACTTTTATGGGATGGTCTTTCTTTTTTTGTCTCCTGTTCCGTGATACTGTTACACGTACCTGAGAATCCTTCGGTTTTTGTTCTGAGAGATAACGATCCAGTGCACCATCACCATAAAGAATCTTAGCTCCAAACCCATGTTGATTTACAGATTCAACGGCTTCCTCACTAACCACAACAGCATCTATTCTATCGTTTCCTGTTCTCGTGTCTGGAATCTAAAAGAATTCAATCCAAAGCCATGTCAGGTTTGGTATAATTACATAAACCATGTGGGTATTTTACATTAATTGATAAAAAGAGCTATAATTGCAATAAAATGAACACTATCAATCTCAATGACAAATGTCATTTAGACACTCCTCTCCCTGTTCTAGATTGGTTTCTTTAGGATGGTATTTTTAGTAGTAAAAAACTGGAACGAGAAATGAAATCAAGATCTCCTTAGCTTCTACCTGTCAGGTTGTCAACAAGTTGGTTCCAGTTCGGCTATTGAACACCCGGAACCGGAACATGTCAACAAATCAGTTTTCTTAAGGGTGGTGTTAAAATCAGACAAATCAGTTTTTTTAAGGGTGGTGTTAAAATCAGACAAATCAGTTTTTTAAGGCATCTGAATCTGACTTGTTTGAATCTTACCTGTATAAATCTGACTTGTTTGAATTCTTTTAATGTTTACCTCTAGGTAGAGTGAGATTTTCAATGTGAGTATTCAGGAAAGTACTAATGTCTTTGAGATATGAAGGTCTGACTTGATGTGCAATGGAAATGAGTTTCATTTTAAAAACCCCTAAGCTTGAAGACCCTACATAATTCAAGGTTAGATTCCCGTGAATCAGATTCAGCTTCCCAAAAGAAAACACCACCTTGGTTCTTGTCGTTTCCAGTTCTAGTACTCAAATAGGTGGAACCAGGATAATAGGTTCTGGTTCCAGTCGGGTTCACAGGTATTTGGATCCCAATTCCTCAATATTTAATCCTTATATGTAATAAAGAAAATTCTAAGAAAAAATATAAAGAAGATTTAACCATAATTCAATTTAGTAAAAACGCATAATTAACTTATAAAGCAGCTAATGAGCTTAAGTTTGTGGTAAGCAATTATGGTTCAAACTAAACACTTGATCCTTCAAATCTTGATTAAGATCATCAGGGAGGGAAGGGTTTGCATACCTCATACATGGCATCCATCAAAATACTCTCCAATATCGATCTTAAGCCACGAGCCCCCGTGTTTTTAGCCAATGCTTTTCTAGCAATTAATCTCAAAGCATTTTCTGTGAAATGCAGCTTGACCTGAGAAAGCAAGAAATTGGAATCAACAAATTCTTGTGAACCCATTGTCTTTTTTAAGTATCGAATCAACATATATCATCGAAGCCCCAAGTACTACAGCGAAAAAACGAAAAAGAGAAGTTTTTTCAGGTTAACTTACGTCATTCATTTGAAACATCTTTTTGTATTGTTTACCTAGGGCATTTTTTGGCTCTGTGAGGACCTGCAGAACAAATAATTAAAGGCAGGAAATGCATAGAGGGTGACACATGAATCAAAAAGACCTCAAACGAACCTTAGAAAACCAGAAGCGCATAAGCATGATTCGAACATCCATATATATGCCTTTCCGAAATACTTTTTTATTTACTTTATAAAGGAGAAATCAAGGATAAAGAAACTGGTGTGGTGGTTTAGAAAGGCGACTTGGGACATTTGCATATTTGTAAATGAAAGTCAAATATTCTGTAATTAGATGGAAGAAGTTTTTAAGAAGTGATTGAAGGCTTAATGGTGATTTCCTTTTAATAGCAGTCTCTGCTTTTATTGCAGTCTTATATATGGAGAACCTAGCACAGGCACAAGCTAAAATAAGATATATCTACAAATAATTTCGACTCGGACACAATTGTTAAAAAAAATTACCTGAATAAGTTGATCTTCACTGAGAGCCGATAAACTAACAAGGACTGGGAAACGTCCCACAAACTCTGGTATCAAACCATATGCAATAAGATCGCTACTTTCAACCTGCCAATTAAAGAAATTCACATTGGAAATAAATATGTATCATGCTTCAGGCTATAATTCTAGTAGCAGTAGGATACTAGAAAAAAAGGACTACAAGCAGCCATTTTCTATTCCATATCCTCTTTGTACTTACTGTTTCAAGCAAATGTGATGTCACGGCAGCATCAGACACACCACCCTTCCTCATGTTTGCACGTACTGGTTCTCCGAATCCAATAGATGAATCTTCCCGTCTGGAAAAGATGCAGCACGTTTTAGGTTACAGAAGCATCACTAAGGGAGCCTTGCTTGGTATACAATGAAAATATGTATTAAAATATCATAGTGGATCTCAAATTTGTGGGTGCTTGGTATCACCTCGCAAATGAGTGGTCATCCAAATATTTGCAAAGCCCACAAAAAAAATGTAAGCAATATGATTGCAATTGAGTTTATCAATCAAAGTGCTGCAAAATTTGCAGAAACATTGAGAATGGATTTGGAGTTATAAAATTTGATATTTTAAATCTTTTAGCAAAATAAAAATGTCTTATTTTGAATATTTATTAATGGAAAAATTTTAAATATGCAAAAATTCACGTAATGCAATTATCATCATGTACCAAGCACAGTAAAAGGATTGTCTTTGTAACTATCCAACCTTTCTGAGATCGTCTTCTCTAAGCCAGTAAATGCGCCCCCACATATGAAGAGTATATCTTTTGTGTCAATCTATGAAGAAACATGAAAACACAAACAATTAAAACCCTTCCCATATGTGACATCAGTGTGATGATTAATACGAGGTTTGGATAGAACTCTACTGAAAAGTACACGAACAATTTCATAGCTAAGGAAGTATATTTCATAGCTAAGGAAGTATATCATGTTGACCAGTCCAAGATCTAAAACCATTAAATACCTGAATATTATCACCCCGAGGATGCTTTCTAGCTCCCTTCTCTGGGACATTGACAACCTGGATCAGGATATGATCAAGTTTGAGAAGAAACAAAAACAAATAACCTTGCATTAAGACAATCCATCACATTCTATTGGACGTTCGGAGCAAATGTGATTAACTTTTCAGGAATAACTCTATAAACCTTTTTCTTTGATCGGAGAATAAATCTATAAACTTGATAGTCATCATTATCTGGTATGGTCATTTTTGCTTCGAACAATACTTGTAGGGTCACATTTCAGCATTTCGTATATCCTACGTGCAACTTCTTTCCCAGTGGGTACAAGTAGCCTCCGGTAAATGACCCAAAAGGCCAAGTTAGAGATCATCATCGATTATTGATAAGAACGTATAACAGAAAGTTGTACTTTCACAAACATAAACTCCCATAAGGGGTACTTGTTTAGCTGCAAGGGATCCAGTATTCAGTGGGTTAAGATTTGAAAGAAGGAACGAATCAAATCTAGTCTAAATGAACTTGAGCTAGAAAATCTCCTAGGTACGACCACTAAAATGTTCTGAATCAGCTCACACGAACCTATCTCTTCCTCAGTCCCAATAAAATTGTCCTTGTTTGTGAACTTACCTCTGATTTGCATTATATGAATTAAAACTGTGAATGTACCATAAATTTAAAAATTGTTTATATGTACTCACTGTTCCTTCCAACATTTTTAGTAATGCCTGTTGGACACCCTCCCCAGAAACATCTCTACTAATGTTAAGGCTCTCAGCCTGCACCAGATAAAGAAAAGCCCACATATGAGAACGCAGAAGAGAAAACTGATAAAGTAGAACTACATTTCTCAATCATCAAAAGGTGTTAAATCAAACCTTCTTAGTGATCTTATCAACTTCATCAATGTAGACAATGCCCTGCTGGGCGGCTGCCACATTATAGTCAGCAACCTGAGAGATTCAAAGAAACCAAAACCACCAATTTAAATATAAGAAATATTTATACCCAACAAAAGTTTATATAATAGTGTTTGTATTTAGAACTCAGATAAGTTGATGCCAATATGCATTCAGAGGATAATAGGAGTCGTCCAGTAAGCTATACCACAACAAACATTCAAAAGGAATCCAATATGCATTATGAGTGAGTTCAGGAGTCATGATATAACATGAACTAATTTTACGTAGCAGGTGAGGCTAGATATTGATTAAACAAGGAACCAGACCTAGGCTTTAAGAAATTTAATGACAGATTTTGAGATTTGAGGAAAGTTGAACTCAGTAGTGCCCATTGGAAGTATAGATCTACAACTTTTGCTAGGTTTATAGACGGAGTGAACTGTCTAATATATTGCCTAATGTTCCTCCTGACCAGATCTTAACAACTTCCTTCCAAAGATTAGTTAAAAAGAAATAAACACTAGGAAGCACATGGCATCATTATCTTAAACATATTTTAGAACAAGTAAAAAACAAAAACAGCAAGAGAAACACTCGAATACTCGATAGAGAACAGAGAAGCCTTGAGATATTACCACTAGAAGCTTGTGTAGTATGGACTCCACATCTTCCCCTACATATCCTGCCTGCACATAACAGTATTTCATCACAACCTAATCAAATTAACTTCTTTCCTGAAAATTGTTCTTTTTCATTAAGGACATTTTTTCAATTGATAGCAGTTATGAATCTCTGAAAAAGAACCATTCTAGAAGAGAGAATAAGAAGTTTCGATGTTCCATAGAGAACTAATTATATTTGAAGATAACCCAACTTGCCTGAGTCAGTGTTGTTGCGTCGGCTATAACAAAGGGAACGTTCACAAAGCGTGCCAAGGTTTTCGCAAGTAATGTCTTCCCTGTCCTTGAAACAAATATTACAAGTAAATAAGTGACACAAGCCATGTAATAAGGAATCTTTGATTCTTCATCCACCAAGAATTTTATTTCAGATACAACTTTCTCAAACACATCATAATTTATTTATAGTCTGTTTGGATGGGGGACCAGGGATTTGGTGGAAAACTAGTTCGATTTATAACATGATTTATAACTAGTTTTCCACCAAATCCATGGTCCCCACAAAATCCCTACCTAAAATCCTCCATCCAAACAGACTATTAGTTAGTGCCTCTACTAATACATTTTTTTTATATGATTTTATTGTATGTCAGATAAAGTTGAAAACTCTTTTTGCATCATAAAAATTAAGAAAAAAGAAAAAGGAGAAGTTAGGATATATCTAACATATGAAATAAATTGTGCACTAGAATCAATGTATCAGGTTTCTTGGGGTTTGTACATCTGACAGTTTGTACAAGTGTTGGTGTCCTTGTTGGATACAAGGCAATTTACCTACATAACTTGCTAAGCCTTTCTAATGGAAGTTTCAGTCGCCTCTTCACCTTTATTTCTCCTTGGGTAACTACCAGAGAAACCTGAGGGAATCACACTGAAACTATAGCAACTAAAATTGTTTAATCCAAAAAATCTGACAATTACATGATCTACAGAGGACAAGTAGACATGTATAAACACACACAAAACAGCATTCATATGAGTTTTCAAGATTTTGCTAGAATTTCAGTTCTCAATATTCGTCTTTGGAAAACCATAATATTCACAGAATACTACAGACACCACATTTATCTACTTTAGTTTTTTTTTTTTTTCCTTTCCTTTCCTTTTATTTTTCGGGGATAGGCAAGACAGTGCAAGCTAGGCCTGCAAGGGAAGTTGTTTGGGACCTCCATCTAGACACCAGAGCACTGAGGAATTTCAAACGCACAATCTCCCACATGGGGCAGGATACACATCAACAATGTGTAATGATGTAGGTGTAAACCAGAGTTATCAAATGAAAATATAAAATTGGTAATAGCAGTAGTAGACACCTGAGCCTGTTGGACCCATTAGAAGAACATTACTTTTCTCAAGCTCCACTGAATCATAATCTGTTGCCTCAGCTTCACCACCTGAATCTCCTGCAGGCCTATCAATCCAGATTGGGTAATAAACATTAGGATCTTATATCCTTAAAAAAATGCTAACACTTTGCATCTTGCAAATAAAAATTCCTAAAGCATACTAAAGGTAAGACATAAACTTTGATAAAATCTAAAGGGAAGTCCACCCACATCATAGAGGCAAATGTGGCAAAGATGTTAGGAACAGGAACATCATTTGATGTCTCCAGTATAGATCTTCTGGAAAGAAAAAGGAACCACTCAGATGCTACTAAACCTCCAATCTACAGCACTTATACTCTTTGCGAAGAAATGGTACATGACCCATACAAAGATGACAAGTAATGAGCAGATTTTTTTATTTCCTGAACGGGTAATAAGCAATGAGCAGATGGGTTCAATAATTCGCCTTTCATCAAATCCTGATTCATCGCAATCTTCCAAGGCCATCAATTTTGGGGTCCATGGGGTGAGCCACATCATTGTGATGCCATTGGTGAATGTCTATGAATTTTCATTGTCAATGTAAAGTTTGGAACAATAAAAAGAAAAAGGTTTACTAACCGCGTTTGTGAAGACTCACAATAGATCCTTTTGTAGTGGTTGTAAACTGCCACGGAGAGAACCTAAATAACAATTAAGGTACCTCATATTAAATTTCACAATAATCAAGGAAATCTAGCTTGCAATACGTCTCATATGTAACATTGTTCCCATGGTGCAAAAAGATAAAACTAGAAAATCATGCATTGGTAAAATGAAGAGCTTCAACATACCCTCTAATCGCACACTTCCCGCCCCCACCACCTAGTTTCTTCTGTCTCTACTAACAAACACTCTCTGTTTTCCTTATTCATGGTTGGAACCCATCATTTTTATCGAATTTCTAAAGTACTAGGGTCGATCTTTTATAGATGAAAAGCCTATTTCTTTTAGGAGTCCTAGCATCGGTTTATCTGAGGACTATGAATTTTATGCCCGTGAGAGTGAAGGAAGGGGGAAACTACAAAACGATGGTGAATTCATGGAAAAACTTAGATGGGAAACTACAACGAATCTCTGTATTGTCATGATGCTGTCACTACGTGAGTACATGCTCCTTTACAGCCTAAAGGTAACACGAGAAGTGTGAGTGCAGAAGCCTTGGGATGAAAGGAAGACTTTTCATAGATTCCACCTGCTATGGGCACCAAACCTTAGTGCCCAAGTTCCTCCAACGTTTGAATCAGCTCAAGCTCACAAGCTTTGAGGCGCAGCTAAGACACCCAGGGTTGCATATGCCTGGAGGCACAACTGCACAGGTAAGACAACTGGAGGTGCAAATGCCCCGAGGAGCAGGTAAGACACCCAGAGGTGCAGATGCCCGAAGCACAAGTACTGCACAGTAAGACGCCTTGAGGTTACGTATGACACACAGAGGTGTAAGTGGGATGAGGTCTTGGCCGTCTGACATGGCACCCACATAGCATTGACTGAGCCGTGGTAAAGGCAAAACCCTCTATCTACACAAAGAAATGAGAGGATAAAGACTATCATCATTGGACGACAATCATATCCCATCCAGACACAAGATCCTCATAACCCTAACCAGCAGAAGAGCATAAAAATATAAAATCTTTAATCTTTTTTTATTAATTTGAATAGGTAAGAGAGCTGTAATCTTCAAAACCATCAAATGGTCATATTATGCTCTCCCAAAAAAACTCAACTGCTTCATTCTTTCTAAACTTCCCAACATACTAGAAAATAGGCAACCTCAAAAGGCCATGGCTTCTAGTTCTAGAAGATAAGGCAACGGCCAATCACACTAACACTCCAGAATAAAATCTAGTACATAAGTAACATACCTAACACATCTCCAAAATCAACCATAATGCAAGAGAAAATAATCCACATCTTCCTACTGGGATATCCTAGAGCAAATTTTTTTATCTTTCTTACTAGAATGATCTTTTGTATTAAAATGTCATAACTGGCATATTTGGTATATCATGAAGTAGTTACACAAACTACATATATTTTCTAAATTTATTGGCTTTGATTTGATACTTTTAACTAATTAAGAAAAACCTTTATGCATCCTAATCCCCAAAAATTTAAACCATGAGTGGTTTTGAATCCTACTCCTTATGATTCTAAAATCATGTTCCATTATAAAACATTGTTTAACAGTATGAATATAACACACACATGATATTTAATAAAATCAATATAACAACTTTCATTGCAAAACACCAAAATTAAGGTTCAATCACAAACACAAAAGCAACCAAACTCCCAAAATACCTTCTTTGCCCGCTCTTGTCCAATTACAAACTTGTCAAGTCCTTTACAGATCTCTTTTGGTGAAGGTAAATCCTTTCCCATATTTGCTCCACCCCAGCACCCGATTTTCGAATTCGACTCCGACCCACCTCCGGAATCCGGTCCTGCTCCACCTCCTCCTCCACCTACAGGCCGCTTTACAGTCGAGGCCTCCCAACCAACTTCTCCATTCTGATTTGGTTTCCAGAACTCAGAGTGTTCTGACCTCAAATCAACCCAAAATTCATCTTTAAGTTCCCTACTGCGTTTCTTATCAAAATCCGACACAAAAAATTCTCGATTATCTGAATTCCCAGTCGTACCCTTATCAACGAAGTCCCCTTGAAGAGAAACCATTTTAAACGAATTGAAACTGTAAAGAGTTTTGGCCAAGAAATCGACCCATTTTCTTCTGCAATTGTAATGAATATTAGATATTCCACCAACGTGTATATGGTCTAAAACGAAGTACCTGGAGTGACAGATTGTTCTTAGAGTTGCTTCTTTTAAGGATTTTGATCTCAAAGCAACAGCCATGGCTCTGTGTAGTTTTGCGACAGAAGAGGAAAATGAAAGCTAGCAAATAAGGGTTTTTGATGTCATATAGAAGGTAAAATGAAAAGGGTTTGGAGAATTGAAGAAGAAAAATTGTGGGTTTTGTTTGATTTTGTGTTTAGAGTTATGATTTTGCGGATTTCTGAGAGATGAGAACAAAGAAAGTTAATAAGCACATTGTTTTACCCTGTCGAGTCGAGCCTATCGATTGGCAATGAGTCAATGACTACAATAGTACATGGAGTTTTTATTTTCCTTTTTTTTTTTTAAGAATATATTAGCAATTCAGGATTAAGTTTTCTCAAATGACACGTGGCAGACATGCAATAATTGATACATTTCACTGTTAAAAGATTTTTTTATTGGTTACTTTAGGATCCCATCGTCCATGGCGAGAAGGGTGTTTGGTAATTAAAAGAAGAAGTGTAGTCCCATAGAAAATATTTTTGAGAAGTCAAAAATTATAAAAAATTTATACGGTAAACTATTGACTTATGAGTTAATATCAATAAGTTAGTATGGCATTGTTACATGATGAGAAGCCAAAATAAAAAAGATTGAACTACTATTTTTATTGTTGTTGTAATAATAATAATAATAATAACAATCATAATTACGACTTTATATAATTTAAACTATCATTTTTGTTGTATTATATATCATCTATCACCATCATTAATTATCATCATCCATCATCATCGTCATCATAATAGGCATGATCATCATCATCACCACTATCATCATCATCAACATCCATCATCATCATCACCGGGAAGGAATGGAGAAAAAATAATGAGAGAATGACGATAAAAAATAATGAGCATAAAAATAATGTGGGAGTCTAAAAAGTTACTTCTCTCAGAAGCAAGAAACATTTTTTTTTTGCTTCTAGAAGTCATCTCATGAAAGTGTTACCATACAAATTTTTTTACTTTTTTGACTTACATATATATAGTCGAAAAGCAACTTCTTAATTAAGTAGTGGTTGTCAAATGCCCTATCAGTTAATCCATTCAACTTTCATCCGGACCACCCAAGCTATTTTTTTCTAAAAATAGTGCTCTCTCTCTCTCTTTCATCTCTCTTATTATCTATATCAAATGATTCTCTACTATTCTACCACTAGCAACAATGGATTCTCTAATCACGCCTCTATGAATCAAGAGGTTGGATTAAGAGATTCCCACTAAACTTAAAGATGTTTGACAACCCTATTATATATATAATTTGCTTTTGGACTTCAATAAGTTCAAAAGTAAAAAAAAAAAAAAAAAAAAAAACATGAATGGTAACGTAATTTAAAATACCCTCGTGAGAAGTCAAAATGCTATTTTTTAAATTATTTTGATATCAAAAAAAAATATTTTGAATTATGGATAAGTTATTTTTCTTCGATTCACACATTATTTTTGCAACCGAAGCGAATCACTTTTGAAGGCAATGCCTTGAACATTATTAAGTCTCTTAATTAGAAGTCTGTAAATATTGGTTGGCAAATTAAATCACATATAGGTGATGCCATCCGTCTCTCCTCTTACTTTGATGATATGTTTTGCTTATAAGTCGGCCAACATGGTTGCAGATGTCTTAGCCTCTTGTGCTAAGCCTCCACAACCGATGCTACTATGTATAATCTCCCTAGCTTTCTATTTTTTTGATGCTCTATAAGCTGACTCTACATCTGTAACCGAGCCTTTTACTAGCTGTTTATATATATATATATATATATATCTTTGTCTACTTAGAAAAAAATAAAAAAAATCCTTAATAATTAATAACTTAGCAGTTTGTTAACCTCTCCAAACAGTAGAAGCACTTTTACTTTGGGTTGCCAAACAATCATATAATATTTTCTGCTAAAAATTCCGCTATTTCTTCACTTCATTTTGTGTTAAAATTATTCCTTTTTTTGAATTTTAAATTTTGTATTCCCATCAAGAGAAAAAAAAAAAGATGTACTTCATTTTTTTCGTTTCTCTTCATGTTCTTCATTTGCCTTGTATTTTTTTAATATATACTCAGATCGGCCTATTGAGAGAGAGGCGTTGGGTGGTAGCTGGTTGCTGGTGAGTAATGGGTGTGCTTTTGCGTTTTTTATAGAAATTATCTTCTCAGCTTAAGGATCAATGAAGTCGTTGTAGTATAGTGGTGAGTATTCCCGCCTGTCACGCGGGTGACCCGGGTTCGATCCCCGGCAACGGCGAAATATTTTTATATATTCTTTTTTCTCATTCTACATTTCTACGATGTAAAGATTACATCTGATCGATTTTACGTCACCCCTAATCCAAAGCTTACACATAGGAGAAAGATGTACTGAAGTATGGCCATCATCTTCACCACCCTCACTTCCACTCCATTGCCTGCCACCAGTCACTCCAACGCGGCTACTTTTTTTTTTTTTTTTTTTTTTTTTTTTTTTTCTGATCCTTTCCACCCCTCTCTCCCTACAGATCTCTCCACCACTGCCTCCACCCCTCTTTCCCGACAAATCTCTCTCCCTTCTTTCCACCACCTCTCTAGATCTCACCCCTCTCTATCTAGATCTTGCCCTTTTTCACAGATAAAAAGAAAAAAAAAATCAATTCAAAAATATTACAGATCTAAATTTTTTTTTTGAAGAAGATGATGAATTCGACCATTGGTGGTCGAATTCGACTGAAATTTTCGACCACCACTGGGCAATTCAAAATTAATTTCAAAAATTTGTGCAGTTCAACCACTGATGGTTGACCTTTTCAGAAAAACTCAACCACTGATGGTCGAATTTTTCAGCAAAACTCAACCACTGGTGGTCGATTTTTACAGAAAAGTTCGACCACCAATGGGCTGAAACGGATCTGCTACTCTTATAAATTCCTACAAAAAAATTCGAAGAAGATGATGAATTCGACCATTGGTGCTCGAATTCGACTGAAATTTTCGACTACCAACGAGCAGTTCAAAGATTTTTTTCAAAATTTGGGTAGTTCAACCACTGATGGTCGAGTTTTTCAGCAAAACTCAACCACTAGTGGTCGAATTCGTTGTCTTCTTCGAAAAAAACAATTTAGATATAAATATTTTTTTTTTATAGAACTGTGTAACGGTGAGGGGAAAGAAGGGGAGGGAAGGAAAGAAGGAGGGGAAGGAAAGAAGGGGAAGTAAGGAAAGAAGGGGGTAGGTGGTCCTCTCGTTCTCTCCCTCTCTATTTTAGTCTTCTTTTTGCCTCTCTCTTTCAGTCTTCTCTCTGTTTTCGTAATTTTTAGGTTGTCGACTGTGAAGTTGAGGCGGCTGACAGTGGAGGTAGTTGGCGGTGGAGTGGTAAAGATGAAGATGATAGTAATGTTGGTAGAGGCGGGGTGTACTATTTAATTTTAGTGGGGTGAAGAGAGAAAGTAGGTGTTAGGCTAGTTTGCCCCCACACCACCCCTTAGTAAAAATGAGTAATAATTTAGATGAGGGATTTTGGGTTAAAAGCCCATTTAACTTGTCCATCCCCCAAACATTTTAAGGAACTTCTTTAACAGCACCCTTAACCTAATATACTAGGACATACAATATGAATGGGGGATTGCTAAGTTCAAGGGACACCCAAAATTCCCAATTTAGTTAGGACCCTTAGGGGAAGCTCATTTTACTACAAGGAAGGGGGTTCCTATTTTTTTTTTTACATCTCACCCCATTCCACCCCCTACCACCATCACCATCACCATCACCAGCACCATCGTCTTCAACATCACTATCTCCATTGCCACCAACACCACCCTCACCCCACCGCCACCAGCAACATCACCTTCATTTCCAAAGTTTCAATTTCTCAATCTAAAAATAGTAACAAAAAAGAAAGAAGAAAAAACAAACAATACTACCGTCATCTTTACCGTCCTCACTGCCACCACCCCATTCTCTGAATTCTCTCTCTCTCTCTCTCTCTCTAAAAAAAAGAGGATACCCGTAACAAAGACACCCTAGAGATTTGAATCTCTCCATTCGGGCCTTAAGCCCAAAAAAATAAGCAATCCCCCCATCCATTTTGAATGTCCTAATATCAGCCCCCTTAGTTTATGTAAAAGTGAACTTCATAAACAACTATTACTTTCAGGCTAAGTTCGGATGATTAGAATCAAATCACATTCTTGAAAATCAAATCACATTCTTGAAAATATGATTTCCGGGGAGTGGGACTTATAAACCCACCTCCTCTCTTTGGGTTTATAATTCTCTCATTTTTGGGAGAATGCAAAAATGCAATTCCGGATTTAATAGGAGACAAACACAGATGGAATCACATTCTGGAACACGACAATAATGGAGAATAAACCACGTTTTATGACAACTTGCATTTCTGTTTGCTCATCAGAATCCTAATTTCAGTTTAAGGTTGAATGTAAAACATCAGAATCCTACTTTCAGTACAAAAAAAAAAAGAGAAAAAAAAAAAAAAGAATGACCAATGACGATTACCACAATTATCTGCTTTAGTTGTTGTATAGAGAGCCCAGCAAAGACATGTTTTGTGAGCAACACTTCCATAAATATCCTCAGCAAGTAACACCCTTCTTTTCTCTCAAATCAGATATGAACAATTAAAACGACATTTTCCATTATTCATTTATGTTTTGATGAAGCAAATGTGTGGCAAAAATAAAAAATTCCCACCCTTACAGCAGATCCCATATAGATACACTACAACAAATCAATCTACAATCTAACAGTATTGAAATATTAGCATTATATTACCCGTCCCATATCGGATGATAAACGGGAGTAAAACGCCGGCACCCATGAAAAACTTCCACGTCTTCTGATGAATCTGAAAGAGCTTGGGACTAGCTAAAAATGGAGCATTCAAACATCCATCCATCGAACGGCAATAATATTATTCATTACCATTGATTTGGATAAGCTTCTCTATACTTTGCATCCTCCCCAATTGTCAGCTGCCTCACCGTTGCATCAGTTGCACGGGTGTTCAAAAGCCTCTGTGCCAATCTATCTTTCGTTGTCACCTTCTTACGCAGCATCGATGCTAATGTTTGCTTTTTCTCTTTTACAAAAGACACACGTTGATTTTCCCTGTCTCGATCTTCTCCAGCAAATTGGGACCTTGAAGTTGACTGGCGTAGAACCGCTTCATCATGTTCACATACCTTTGCACGCTTCGCACGTGACTGCCTATTTTTTTCCCCTTCCCAATCTTCTCCAACAAATGCGGAGTGTGAGGTTGAGGCAATCGCAGCTTCCCGTAGAACCGCTTCATTATGTTCACGTACCTTTGCAAGCTTCGCACGATTCAATGACTTCCTATCGTTTATTCTCTTCTTCGTTTCCCATCTGTCTCTTTCCCGTACATTCTTTACTGCCTGTTCTGCTAATTGCCGAACTACCTCGGTTTCCAGTTTGGTAGTTCCCTTATCTGTTGATGGAACTTGATTAATTGGATTTCCTTCAGCATCTCTAGGTATAATGGGTCCATGAAATGGGCAAACTTTCAAATCCCTTCTTTGACAGAGTCCTCCTTTTCTCAAAGGAGCAAGGCATGGTTGGATATCAACGTGTTCTTCTTTGTATACAGTTGCTTGAACATTCAACTCTGCAATTTTTGCCGCTGGAATAACCGCATCATAGTCTACCCTACCCCAATGACCTGCAAGCTCCAATCCTCTCTGGTTAGCCAAAACATCCCGGTTTGAACTCCAATTATCCAAGGAAGATCCCCAATTCATCACCGGAGCTTCAGACAAAAGCTTTCTCCTTACAGAGTTTGAATCAGAGTCATCTCCTTCTCCATCTAACCTCTCGCTGACATTAGAAGCTTCATTCTGTCTAGGATCTATATTCTTCTCTTCATTGACAGTCGATGTGCTGGCAAGATCTTCATTTGGCCTAGCAGGTGCATTGCTACTCTTGGCACCAAATACTTGTATCTTACCTTCCTCCCAAAAATCTTCTTCCTCATAGTTTGTAGTGTTCGTAAGAGCACAACCGGATTGCTCGCACCTCTTCCTCACCGCCTTAAGATGATTTTGAAGATCGATGAATTCTTTCAATGTGGAGTCTCTGAACCTCGTGTCTGACGGTTCAACCCTCAGAAGAACAGAAATCCATTCTTGCACTGAAAACAAGTGCTTAGTTACTAAGAGCTTGTACAACTCCCTTAGTGCATCACAAATCACTTTGTTGTCGCTGCTTTCATGAACTCTTTCACTCTCTTTCAATGACTCAATGCGGATTTGTTGCAAGTCAGAACACCTGAATTCTTCAACCTCTTCATCATCTGCAAGGCCGGTAGGGATGAAGTCATCTTCATTAGTATGAAGGATGTCTAAACACTCCCCTATCTCTTCCAGGGTTGAATTAATTTCATCTTTGATCGATGGGAGGTTTTCTCTTAAAGTTTCAAACTTCTTCAGTAAAATCTCCTTTGATCTAATTTCCCTTTCCCTTCTCTCCTGCTGCAACCGAGCTGCATTTTGCTGAAGATTAGGGAACTGGAAGTGCAGGGTGTTTTTCAAGTAATCAAAACCTAATCGAATCTGCCTGTAATGAATCCCAAATGAGGTATTCCACTTCTCCAGATATTCTATTGCTTTAGAACGTAAACGGACTGCAATAGCTGGAGGAGCAGGAAGTGGCAGATTCCTTCTAAATCCAATACTTAAACTCAAAAAGTGATCAAAGTTCACAACAAGGAGAGATCTGAACAGCTTTGACCGCATGAACAATTCATTAATTATGAGAAGGGCAAGGTACCTTACCTGCAAAAGCATTTGACAGTAGGATATACTTTCGCATGATAATAAATAAAAATAAAAAAAACAATATTTAATGCATTCAACAATATTCAACAGAAGAAAAATTGGTGTGTTTTATATGACCAGGTGTCTCAAATCCTATATGGGCATTAATACAAATCCTTGTTAGTAGTTAACCAATTCAAAATTGAATTTAGTTTCCGTGATTCACAATCAAATGTTATTCCATGGAGACTTAAGATTTAAGAGAGAATTCTAAAAACAAATTTGAAACTTAACATTTCCATGAAATTAGATAACTATGCATATGATTGCAGACCACATAACAGGTTAACCAAATAAGAATAAGTAGAGATCAGCTTCTAGGGTTAGAATAGAAACTTTTCTTTACCCCAACACGTCAAAAAACCCGTTTTCTTCTAATTTCTGGCGACTAATGTAGGATAAAATCCAGGTGCAACACAAAGAACCACCCAATTGATTTACGAGCTCGAACCCAAGTGTTAAAATTGTGGTGGGATTTAACTATTCATCATAAATCATTCAGTAAGTCTAGTATCAAGAAGATCATTAACCAAATATCAAGTGACAAACATTACAACAATCTATCTTAATCTCAAATAATACTTCCATACTTAAACAACAAAAAGAATCTTCACATAACACATAATTTGGTAACTTGAAACGCAGATTTTCTTTTGGAACAGCAAAAAGGTTTCAACTTTGAATCTTAACTCCGTGTTAATGGGATAACAGTAATAAAAATTTCTTAAATAGAAGTCCAAAACAACATATCACGAAATTGGAAACCCAAATTTATTTTTTCTTTATCAATTGGAGCAGAGAGAATTGGACCCGTATCAGCATAAACCCTAATTTTCTAATTGTGAGAGAGATTTTAATAATTTGTTAATGATTTGATTGGAGAAAAGAACGAATGAATTAATTACCTGAGAGTGGTTTTTCTTCATTTTCTCCATTAGGGTTTCGACAGCGAGTTCAATTTCGGAGTCGGAAGAACGAACAACAGATTTGATGGATTTGAGAAGTCGAGGGTTAACTTCTGCTGCTGTTGAGTTCGTTGCCCTATCTATTAAAGATATAACTTCTCCTCCTCCTTCATCTCTCTCCTCTTCCATCTCTCTCTCTCTCTCTACCCCAAAACAAAACAGAAAAATTGGAATTGGATAGAATCAGAATCAAATCAAAAATCAAAACGACCTAAATTCTTTGACGAAGTACATACAGAATCGTGTTTTGGGTTTTTGTTTTTGAGTAGCCTTGTTCTTTCTCATATTTTAATTCACGAAAATTGACTTTATTATTTCGACACCGTGAAGGCGCAGATTTGAAAAGGCTTCAAAAATATATAAGAGGGCCCAACCGGGTTCGAACCGGTGACCTCTTGATCTGCAGTCAAATGCTCTACCACTGAGCTATGGACCCAACTGTGCCCACATAAAGTCTTATATATCTTCATTATTGAAAAATTACAAGTACAAATGTAAGAAAGAAGACGCTGAGAAGATCTCGTATTTAAATACTCTTATAGTCTGTTTGGACAAGGGATTTTGTGGGGACCAGGGATTTTGAAGAAAAATATAACATGATTTTTTCACCAAATCCCTAGTCCCCACAAAATCCCTCTCCCAAATCCCTTGTCAAAACAGACTATTAGATTATGTACAATCCTCCAATATTTTTTATACAATAAGATTTAAACTCGGATTTGTACTCCACAACAACAGACCTAGCTAGCCAAGGCTAATGTTTTATGTCCTAGGCATTCATATTTCAAATAAAAGTGAAATTATTTTTACTTGACTCTAGGTAAGTAAACAAGAAAATGTGACAAAATTCACGTCAACATTAGTTCAAGAAAAACAAAATGATTTAAATTTAAAAAAAGCGGATATGTCTTAGTCTCTACACCTTCAAACTCACAATTACAAACCTTTTACCTATAAGACTGTTCATCTTAACTTGGAGTCGGTTCTAGCTAGCTCGGAAGCCTAATATGTATTTTATATTTTTGAGAGGTGTTGCAAGTCTTGAGTGCATTATTTATTAAAAAAAAAAATTAATTAATTTAAATTATAAATGCATTATTTATTATAAATTAATTAATTTTTTAAATAAAATTTTTTAAAGGAAAGTCTAAAGACTTCGATTAAAACCCTCCTCCAACATCAGCAGTGATAGAGTTTACAATACAACTTGGTGGAGGAACAGAAGACCACCAATCCCAAATATGAAGTAAAAGAGCATGTTTAGCCAATGCATGATATTACAAGAATGATTGCACGAATACGCCAAGGAATTTTATTTTCAGCGCCGAGCAAGATCTATCTATGCCCTAAAGCAAAGGCATTAGCTTCAGCTTCTTCTGCCAAACATACTATTAGATTGAACAACAAGTACCACAACCTTGATATAATCCAAGACGATTGCGAGCAATTGTTGAAGATTATGAATGTGAATTGGCAGTTGCATCATCTACATTGATTTTTGGTTTCTTGTGCACCAGGAGGAGAGACCATGTTTTGCCCTTACTCTATGACCTCTGCCCAAATCCCTAATTTTTTAAAACTCAAAGAAACATCGCAAACTAAAGGAAAGTTTAGTGGAGTAAAAAAATTCATGGATTCTCATCTAAAAGTCCAAGCAACTTTTCATTAATCAATGGATTTTTAGTGAAACGATCATCTTATAGTCGGATTGAAAATGATATCGTCGTGGGCTTTAAAAAAGTGATAAAAAAAAATACACAATCGACTATCTAATAAAAATCGAATTGCCTTGGACAGCATTGATGTTAATTACCATCTTAAAAAATTGAGTCGCGCCTTGTTAATAAATTAATGAGAACACACGAATCATCAAAAAATAAAAAAATAACAAATCAACACCACCACCATCGTACCATCATCATGATCCACATGAGATTGCATCATGCCAACAGATTAATATCTATATATATTCAACAATCTAACTACAAAAATTTTAGTTCTATATTAAACTGATAATTAATTAATTAAAAATTAATTAAAACATAATAACTAACTAATAATTAATTAAAAAAGATAATATTCACTTGGTTCTCGGCCTAATAAACACAAGATTCCTCCAGGTGATCTTGGTCGTTGCTTCACAATGTCTTTTAAATCATGATCAGCCTCTAATCTAATAATAGCTACTTCGGGTGCCAAGGTTTGCAGAGAAAGGAAGTTCTCTATGTGACTGTTTAGCTGAAAATTGTTAACTATTATGTTCATGTAACAACAATAAGGCAGAAATAAAACATGAACTAAGGATCTTGATAATCATGCTAACCACAATACTTTAATCAAGGAGACATACCTTACATTGCAGTTCCAAAATCATCTCATAGTGTCGATGATGGTGGGGTGATCGTTTTACGTCTCTACCCATAACACACCAAGAACTTGAGAGGTGAGTGCAAAACTGATGGAGGGTTTTAGGCACTGGAATTGGGTGAGAGTAAGAACCCTAATCACCCCTAATACTTATATACTACCTATTCCATCATAGGTAGTGATTGGGTGTTTCCCTACACAACTTAATAAGATAGTCTCAACAACTTATGGACCTAAGGGATTGGGTTTACATAAAGCCCATGGTTTGCAAACTCAATGGATCATCATACTGGGTTATGTGGGCCACAAATTCTTACATTCTCCCACTTGGCCCATATGACCCATAGTAAAATAAAACAAGTTTTATTTCAAGAAATCATTTCGAAATTATTTTACAAACCGACCCGATAATGGGCTTAGGACTAAAATGACATACACGCGCGTGATTTAAAAAACATCCCAATCCTTAACTATCCTATTAACTATCATAATATCATAATTAAGCAAGCTACTAGCATAAGTCATGGCGGTCATACATCTTTAATCCAACATACTTCTTTTCATGCACCACAAAACTAGAACTCACCTAATATGATCAATAATTAGGGAATCTATATTCATAAAGGCCAACAACATTAATACCTTTAAATTGGTTCGACTATATTAAGTCTTGTCAATACTATTCCTGTTGTCATACATCCCATCTCAAACATGTGTACACATAGGAAAAAAACAGAAAAATTAAAAACATACAACAATGAGATCTCAAAGATGTCTGATAGAAAATAATCATAACATCCATGTAACCATGTGGCCAACATTATGGGATACATCAAATAATATCATCATGTTCCTTAAATATTTTAATGATGATCCCTTGGTTAACGGATTCGTAATTATAAGCTACAACTTATATATTCTAAAGGCATCTATGTTTCTGAATCTCTTAAGAAAAGTATTTAGTCTATTATAATATTTTACTCCTTGAAAGAGATGACTGTTGCGACACATTAAACTCTCAGCGACTTGACAAAAGCGTCGACAAACTCAAATCCTGAGATAAGTTTCGCAACCATAACTATAAGTTGTGGCCTCAAGTTTACCACACAAAGTCAATCCTCATTCATTTCAGATGATAAAATAATGGATCGACATATAACTTTCATCATAATCCCTTCTCATTCATAAAAGTACATAGCCAAAGGTACTTCCTACTCTCAGGGTAAACATTAGGCTTCCCAAAGCCTCATTATATAAAAATTTCTTGCATTTGCTTACACTCGCTATCATTATTTCATAATAAGGGTGTTATTAGCTGAATTTAATGAATTTCTCTAAATCTTTTTAGATATTTCTCTTCTGAGACTACTTTAACGATTATTGTGTTTGGTTTCAGAATATTTTGATTCCAAACAAGTTGGTTGTTTCAATAATATCTTCAATAATGAGAAATTCTTTCGTTATGTGAAACGAACCAAAAATTACTTCTATCAAGTTAACTACTATCAATACTTAGAACAAGAAACTTAAACGTACTCCCCCTATTTTTCAGATACAAATACTGATATATAAGGTATTTCTTAAAACTGAAGAAACATAATGATGTCATTATTGAACTTGAAGTACCATCTCTAGGAAACATGTCTATATCTACATATCGATCACTTGGACTTATAAATTATGTGTTTCTTTTCCTAAATGAGAATCCCTTAGAGTAACTAATGTGCCTCTCTCTTTAACAGTCTCATTACTTGCCCTTATGTCAAATTCAAATTCATGTAGCTAAAAGTCATAGTCATTCAGAATAACAAATTTGTCTATTTCAAAACAACATAATGTTATTCTCTATAGAAATTTTACTTTTAATTAATTGGTGATAATCCTATTACGGAGTGATTGTTCATTCAGTTGGTCATAATATTGTTGAACTAATTAACAACCATAAGACAAATTACAACTTCTCTAGAGGAAGGATATATGGACTTGTATCCTAACTCCTTTAATTACTACTTTTCATGGTTATTCACTCCCACTGATTTCACCATCCCATAATAATTTGACATTATCGATTTCAATACTATCATACTATGATTAGAATGATAAAATCTTGTACCCTTTTAGATTTTACTGAGTAGTCGGTGATCTGAGCACTCTTCATTCT
>MVGT01002011.1:260532-308350 GCA_002174775.1 Macleaya cordata | reverse complement strand
CAACCGGTCTCTGGCGAGGAGGGGCATCTGTAGACGCCAAATTTTCGCACACCACGGAAAATACCTGTTTTGGTCGCACCTCAATTTACGTGCAAAATTTAACAAAAATTGCTTTATTGTGACCAAGCAGGCTTCACTCCTCATCCGGGATTCGGTTCAGGGCCGGAACAAGAAGAGAACCAAATCTCGAGGAACTCAGAACCATTTCAGTCGAAGAAACGTCGGATTCTCCCTTTTTTGACCTGGGCGTCGCCACGTGGCGCGACGGGATTGGCCCACCTCAAATTTTCCCAAATCTTTTCCTTTTTGTCTAAAAAAAAAAGAAAAATCATTTTTTTAAGTGAATTTTCGTTTTTCAAATTGTAGGACCCATTTTCACGTAAAAACATAAAATAAAAGAATATAAAAAAAAAAAATTTAAAAACATCTGTAACAGACGTTTGGAGAAGAAGGGAAGAAAGGAAGAAGAAAGGAAGGAAGGAAGGAAAGAAAGAGAGGAAGAAGAAAGGAAAGGAGAGAGAAAAGAAAGAAGAAGAGAGAAAGAAAAAAAAAAGATTTTTTTTTTTTATTTTTGTTTTTTTTGTTCTGTTTTGTTTTTCTAAAAAAGGGAAAAAACAAAAAAAATGTTTTAAAAGAAAAACGTTTTTTTTTTTTTTTACAAAAACAGGAAAAAACAGTAAAAAAAATATATATTGCTTTGTTGTGTTTTTGTTTGTTTTTTTTTTAGAAAAAACCAGAAAAAAAGTTTTCCTTAACTTTTGTTTATTTGACTTTGTTTTCCTTAACTTTTGTTTATTTGACTTTTGCAAAAACCTTTTTGCAAAAACAGTTTTTTCGAAAACATTTTTACATGAAAACAGTTTTGTAAAAAAAAGGTTTTGCAAAAGCATTTTTGCATAAAAATAGTTTTGCAAAAGGATTTTTGCATAAAAACAGTTTTGCAAAAGCATTCTTGCATAAAAAAAGGTTTTGCAGAAACAGTTTTGCATGGTTCCTTGAGTTTTTGGTTCTCTCTACTTGGACAAGGAGTGGGACCCATTTGTCACCCCATCATACATCGACATGAGGTGAGATCTCTTGCAATCGGATCGACAGGCATGTGCCGACTAGGTGATAACCCCTACCCCATCTTTTTGTTTCCTGTATTTTCTGGATTTGTATCTCATGTGATGAAATGATGATGTAACGATGCTTTGACTATTCAATGAATTCTTTTGCGTAACATAATTTAGTATCGATCATATATTTCCCTAAAAGTTTTTAATCGCGAAGTAGAGGCCGTCCTCACGGACGGGCGGTTGTTGGGTGCCTAACACCTTCCCAACCCGTACCTTGATCCCCTTACCCATTATCTCTATACCGCAGACCATCCACTTTGGACTATCGCCATGGTTTTCTCGGAAAACTAGATATAGGTTGATTTTCTAAAATTTTGGGTCCTGATTCCCGTAAATCAGGTGGCGACTCCTTTCACATCACATTCACACTCATACCCCCTTCTCGGGTGGGCGAATCCTTCTTGCGCCCGTTTCCCGTGCCACGTGCGTGCGTTCTTCTTCTCTCTCGGGAGGGAGCGCTCTCTCGCGTGCGCGGTGGGATCGCGCCGGATTCTGGCTCCACAGGGAGATTTAAAGAGTTGTAATAAATGGTAGTTTTATAGAAAAATACATATAAGGGTATTTTAAGAAGTTTTGGCAAAATAGGATTCACTCAAGTATTTGCATTATATAGTAGTATAGAGTATAGATATTTCAATCATCAAGTCGTAATATAATTTACTAACAACATATAACAATTTTTTTTTTCTAATTTTCTTTTTCTCACAGTTGGTGGATGTAAAATTTCACTTGTTTTTATTAGGGGTATTTTAAGAAATTGAAAAATTGTGTGTAGCACAGCTCGCAACGACTACAAAATTGGCTGATGTGAGCTTCATTATAATAGACCAGATAGATTGACTAAAGTACAAGTAACCAAACTACGTTAACATTATGTGTCAATTTGTAACGAACTGCAATAATGTATTAAGTAATAACTCGATGTACGGAATCATAAGGATTATAAGCTTGTAGTGCCTAATACGATCGGGAAATTCTATTTTAAAAAAAAAAAGAAAAAAAAGAATAGGTTAGGAAAATTTGTTTCTGGGTCTAGTTGGAAAATTAGGGATAACATCTTAGAAGTGTCCAACTTAGAGTTTAGATCCTAGACTGATAGTTGACTCCTTTGACTACGAAGACAGTTAAATTGACTCCTGCTTTTAAAAAAGCCCTTACAAACATCGATTTTTTAAGGTTTACACATGGATTAACTAAGTGTTAATTTTTTGTGAGGATGATGTTCTTACCATGAAGATCATCCTCACCTAAATTATCAGCCAACTCTAAAACCTCTAACACTATTAAAAGTTAGTTGGAAGCTTTATACTAACTTTTGATGAGGCTAACTTTTATCATTGGTATATTTTACCTTTGATTTCATACTAACTTTTGATGAGGTTAAAAGTTTTAGAACAAGGTGATTTTTAGATAGAATGATTCTCAAGAAGAAGTCAACATCCTTACAAAATTCAGCCCTTAATTCATCTCATGTGCGCCCTAAGGAATTCGGGGTTTTAGGAACTTTTTAAAGCATTGGTCAATCTAACAATAAATCATTGCAATCAAACAACGTTAATGATAAGTTCAAAACCCAAATTATAAATTAGACACTTCAAGAACCACATCTATAATTTCACAATTTATATGGGATAAAACAAATTTTCCCAATAGGATAAATAAGTAAATTGTAAATGTTGATGATGTGACACACTAATGAAATCCCACTTTTAAATTCAATTCATTTTCTGTCTCAAATGATTTTTTTAAAGTATAGATTTCTTTGTCTAAAATCAACAATCATATAATTAAATCTACACTTACCAAAACAAACAAGAATTGAAAAAAAAAAAAACACTAGAAAAAGCAAAAACAAAGGTGGTCCCTCATAAGCAATTAAAGGTTTGAATTGAACTACTAACCAGTAATTAGTCGACCAGCCTGAACAGAGAAAGAGAAAACCAAAACCAAACACATGATCAGAGCAATAACGAGATGGATAATGGAAAGCTGCTTATTGGCCTTGGAGGAACCCATATTATTGTTGTTTCTCTCTCTATCTCTAGGACCAGTTCCAAGTGAGATTTGAAGTTTTCATGGTTCATGTATTTATAATTGGTTATTCTTAAGGAGAATTAAGAGGACAATTAATTTAGCGCATGCGTGTTGTATATAAATGGCGACCTGCTTTGGCCATTTTTGGAAAAATAATGCCATTCTCAACAGTCAAGCCAACAAATTTATCCCCGGACAAAGCAGTTAAAAGTTATCTACCATTTATCTGTCTTGCTAGACAGATTGAGTTGGAGTACTAATCCATTATTCATTGTGTATTTGTAGGCTCCACACGCGCACAATAAATGATGAATGTTAGACTCCAGCTTAATCTATTTAGCTAGACAGATGAATGAGCCGATTTCAATATTAGTTTTGCAATTCAAAGTATATATCACCATATAGAGATGATTTTCATTATCTGAATTTTATTTTGTCATATTAAACTTCTCATATCTTAATTATTGGCACCTATTTATTTTTTTAATTATAGCTACCTATTATGACGTGCATAATTTTACGATAAAAATTAAATAGTTAAATCTCTCACCTCACAAGGAAATAGATAGTTGTCACCCACCAAATGCTATTTGGACCATGGTTCACAGACTCGGACTCGGTGGCCAACTCGGTGGTGACCGAGTCCAAGTCCGAGTCAGGACAGAGTCGGCCTGAGTCAGGGTTGAGGCCAAAAAAAGGAAGGAAAAAAGAAAATTAAAAAACCCATAGTCAACCGAGTTAAACCGATCGAGTTGAACCGAGTCAGACCGAGTTGAACTGAGTCAGACCGAGTCAGACCGAGTCACCCACTATTGTTATTGTTTTGTGCTAATTAATTTGAATAGATAAGTTAAATTTATCATTTAACTGATATGACTCAGCTGAGTCAGCCTAATTGAGTTGACCGAGTTACAGCAGAGTCGAGACTAATTCAGCTGAGTCGTACCGAGTTATTAACCATCCGAACTTGGTATTGGATAGTTGGGTAGATTGCCATCGAATCCTATCCGAGTCTGCCGAGTCACGCCTCACTTGGCTGACTCGACAAACCATGATTTGGACACCTTTCCCACCAACTAATTCTCTTTTGTACCCAATAACTGTTAACACGAGGAATCGGGGGCTCGAGGAGACCCTAACATCCTATTTTTGATTAAAAAAAAGAAAAAAAAATTGTTGTATTAATTAATTCACATATCATTTAGCCAAAAATAGTACTACCGTACCCCTATAATTTGAACTATGTATGCCTTGTTTCTAGGCCCCACATAAAAATGAACTAAGAGTTAAATTTTTTATTTTTTTTTTAAATTTGTTTTTGCCGATGATTACTATGTACATTATCATAACAAAAATTTATTTAAAACTTTTACCTTTAAGGTAGTTGAAAATTAACAAATAAACGGATGCATCGTTTTGAAAACATAAAAGTTCAATCAATTGTCAACAGATTAAAGTTAACTATGTGATTCTTATTTTCTTTGAATTAATTAATTAGTATTGTAAACTGGCTTGGTCAATCTCAATTCCCAAAAGGAAACAACGTTTTAATTTAGTCATCCTTTCATCTGCAACCTTTAACATGTTCCGCTCAACAAGTTACACCGGCCACTTAAAAGGGCACACATGGAGATGATCCAGGCTTAGTTCATAGCCAAGATGATCTCTAGAGTTTAAAAAAGAAAGAGAAAATTCGTTTTTCGGTCCCATATAAGATGTGAAATTAGGGATAGGGTCTTCGAAGTGTTTAACTTAGAGTTTGGATCCTGAATTGATTGTTGACTATAAAGACAATTTGATTTACACCTACTTTAAAAGTCCTTAAAAATCTCGATTCTTTAAGGTCCACATAGGGACGAACCAAAGGGTGGTTTTTGGTGAGGATGATGACTTCATAAAAATCAGCTAATTTTAAAACTACTAACCCTATCAAAAGTTAGTTGGAAATCAAAAGTTAAAACAATTGTCTATTTACTGTTGATTTTGGACCAACTTTTGACGAATTTAATAAAAATTTTAAAATTATGTAAATTTTTATGGAGATGATCTAAACATTGAGATTATCCTTACAAAAATCAACCAAGCTTGGATCATCCAACAAGCAAATGCAAGTGAAGAATAAGAGTTAAGTCTAGTACACCAATTGTAAAATGTTAATATCTTTCCCCTTACGTTATGTCTAGGACAAAAAGAAACACCAGAGGTGGTGGCAAGTGGTGTTAATTGGTAGTTTGAAGATGTTGGGTATATTAATTTTCATAAAAAAATAATTAACTTAGTGGTAAACTTTTTATGACTCTTAAAAGCTCTAATGGTTTTTTATTCCAGAGTTAATTTACTAGCTATTTTTAGTTGTTGGGGTTTCCCTTCAATTACATTTTTAAACATAAAAAAAATGATAAGCTTCTTCCTCTAAAAATTCTAATTTTTCTGAGTTGTTTCCAAACAAGAAATTAAAGTGCAATAGTATATCGATTTTTTTTGCAGCGCAATGGGAATCGAAATAAAAAGTTGTTTGGGTTGTTTTATCTTGAGGACAATACGACAAAGAAATTATTTGCACATTTGGACAAAGCCGCAAATCTTCTTAAAAAGAGCGACTTAATCCTTGACTCATTCCAACAAATTTCTCGTAATTTCAGTATTATTTTTTGGTTTTGCCATTTTAGGTATTTTCTTCAGTATTTCCAACCTAGAAGAAAAACTAAAAGATGATAACCACACTTAACTACTGTTGCATACTTTTGTACTCATGATTCTTTCTTGAACAATATGAGACCATTTACACCATACACAATTCCTCAGTCGATGATGGGTGTTATAAGAAACCTAACCTAACACATATGCTTCATGCATGACTCATGCTCACAAGGGTCTCACAAGATAAACCAGCAAATCAATTAAACCCATGCAATTAAGCTAGCAAGCTTATTATTTCATATATCATTGTCTAATAATTAAGAGAGTAATTAATTAATTAATTAATTAATTAAGCTAGAAATGATCAATAAGAAGAAGATCCCATGAAATGAAACCCCTCGGATCCAAAATTCCAACTTTGAAGTGCTAGCTAGCTATGACTCTTAATGCCTGCTGCCTAGACTAGTAGGTCTTCACTCTTGACTCCAGCTAGCTCGATCCAACACGGCCGGGCTGCTCTATGCTGCAGTAGTTTTATTAATCAAGCAACAACAACGGAACCTCTGCATGGGCCTATAAACCCTAAGATCAGGCACACAAACACCACCACGGTGAAACCGCTTCTCGCAGTCATCTGCACAGTTTGGCCCAGGTCTACAAGGACCTATAAATTCACATGTATTTACTGCCGCATCATCTGCATCCATCCATCCATTAATTAATTAACTATAAGTATAATTTATTTATTTAGTTAGTTATTAATATATACAAGAATGCATTGTTCGTGCTAAAACACAGGCTGAATTTTTTTTTTTTAATATAATAATTTACTAATTTTGGATCAATTATTAATAATATGATTGAAATATGTAAATTAGATTCTTTATTTATATATATTTTGTATACATTTGAGGTTCTATGTATTCTTTTTTAAAAGAATATATAAATTTGTGCATAAAAATGGAGAGTTACGTAGGAGGAGAATTATAAAAATCCTCTCATAAGAGGTATGTCAGTTATAAAAATTCAAGATGTCAATTATTATTTATATTTATCTAATCATACAGAGTGGTCTTAAGACAAAAAAACGCCCCAAATTTGTCCTTTCTCGAATCAGGGTCGTCATTGGTGACTAGGACAATATATAATTTCTTAATCAATGATATATTTGATAAATTAAAGAGTATCTAAAGAGTTTAGTGTAGTCTAGATTAACTACATTAGCAAAATTAACCAAAGTATGTTGATAAGTCTCTTGTCCTGCAGATTAACTAAAGATTTGACTTTTGTTCAGAAACTAAGGGCTCGTTTGGTTCATGATCTAAAAACTTGTTTTCAAAAACTAATTTACACTTGAACTAAACTATATATTGTATCATATCTAAAATTGTATTTTCACTTTACTATAAAATGTTATATGATTTCATTGAAAACACATAAAACAACATTTTTTTGTTTTACAAAATCCTACATGAATTTATTGTAAATCCTAAAACAGTTTTGGATGTAGTACAAGATGTATATTAGTTTTTAAAAACAAGTTTTTGGATCACGAACCAAACGGGTTCTAAAGATTTGACTTGTATGATCATCAATGTAAATACATAAAAAATAGGTCAGTTTGAAGTTACATTGTATTATGTTGTAACTCGATGTACTAAATCAAAGATTATAAACTTGTGAAAAACACAAGTGCCGACTAAGATAAGATCGTCAATTGTAAGTGCGGGATATGGCACATCCAACTTTAGCGGAATGTGGCACTCTAGTCACGCATGTAACTTGTGATTTGTGGGTCTAAAAATACTCAATGAGATCCCAATCAATTCAATTCATGTTCCCTTGGAACCATTTTGAAATATAGATTTCTTTATCTACAATCAATCATATAAATCTACACTTACGGAACCAAACAAGAATTGAAAAAAAAAAAAAAAAAAAAAATTGAACTACTAACCAGTAAGTCTAACAGCCTCAATAGAGGAAGAGAAAACCAGAACCAAAGACATGATCAGAGCAATAACGAGATGGATAATGGAAAGCTGCTTATTGGCTTTGGAGGAACCCATATTGCTGTTTCTCTCTCTCTCTAGGATCAGTTCCAAATGAGAGTTTAGATTGTGGGGTTGGAAGTCTTCCTGGTTCATGTATTTATAATTGGTTATTCTTAAGGGGAATTAAGAGGACAATTAATTTAGCGCATGAGTGTTGTATATAAATGGCAGCCTTTGACCATTTTTGGAAAAGTAGTAATGTTATTCAACCCCACAAATTCATCCCCTACGAAGCTAATTGTCTCATTTGAGTCCAAGAAGGGCATATATAAAGATAATTTAAGGATCAATTTATTATGTTAATTAATTTAATGAATTTGCGTTGTACATAAATGGAAAACTTTGGCTAATTTGGGAAAAGTAATGTTACTCACCCCCCAAATTCATATTGTATATAATGACAACCTTGTGGCCATTTTTGGAAAAGTAATGTAACTCAACCCAATATTGTACAAATTTAGCGAAGTGTCTCATTTGAGTGTACGTAGGGTCCACATAATGATGATTTAAAAGTCAATTTATTATGTGCAATTAATTTAGTGCATTTGCTTTGTATATGGAACCTTTTGGCCACTTTTGGAAAAGTAATGTTACTTACTCCACAATTTCATCCCCTCGATTAAGCGAAATGTCTGAGTGCATGTAGAGCCCACATAAAATGATTTAAGGATTTTTTTTTATAATTAGTTTACAGGAAAAGAAGGCCAAAACCATCATTTTTGTAACTTGTAAAGAAAGGACAGGCACGGAAAAACATGCACATAAGGTCCTCAAATTTTTCGGTCAAACACTTGCACTCCTCCCGATGCAAATGAATTTAAATTTTGTTGTACGTGCCATTTTCTAAAATTTACAAATGCCACAATTATCCTCCGTTAACTGATTTGCATATTTGCATAGTTTTGTTGCTTTGTTTCTGGAAAAAAATTGAGGTGGAGAGAAAAAGAGTGTTTTTAAATTTTAAATACAATAACTTTTAATCTACAAATTAGATTTTGACAAAATTTATATTTTTGGAAAGTATTTTTTAAGATTTTCAAAATGAGATCAGACAATAATACTAAATTCAAAAAAAAATTTATTCACCCAAGTATGCAAACCACATTGTGCATACTAAAAAACCCAGGCACTATGCAAGTTGTAATTTGCATAGTCCTTTTTTTTGCATAATTTTGAGCATCTGCACCTTTTAAATCATATTTGTATTTCAAATAAGCATATTTAGATGTTCACTAAAGTGTGCATGTAGAATTTTAACCTCCATTTGTATAGTTAAAAACCTATGCGAGTATGTAAGTTGTAGTTTGCATGGTTCTTTTTTCATAGTTTTGAGCATCTGTACCTTTTAAACCCTATTTGTATTTCAAATAAATATATTTTAATGATATTCAGTCAGGTATTGAAGTTCATGGTAACCAAATTCAAATGTAGGAACCCATATGTAATTACTTATTTTGCATAATTTTGAGTATGCAAGTCATACATTAAGGTATTTAAATAGTCTATTATTCATATGCATTTTTTTAAGACTATATGCATTTCAAATTTACATGTTTGATATTCAGTAAAGTATTGAAGTTCATGTTAAAAAAATCTAAGTAGGAAACTATATTTTTGCAAATTCAACTGTTGTATGCAAATTTTATTTTGCATACTAAAATTTGCATATTAACGTATGCAGATCTGGGTTTGCATCGTTTCGTGAATGGATTTTTTCTTTCAAATTTGGTAGTCACGTTTGCCCTTGTTTTAAAGATCATGAAAAATGCTTTCCAACCATAAAAATTTTGTTAAAATCTGATTTATATTTAAAAATTACGGTTATTTTAATGTTAAAACTAATTTAAAAGTGGACTTTTTCTCTCTCTCCCACATGTCCACAGTAACATAGTGTTTCCGTCTTTTTACGTTAGATTAAGGGTTTTTTAGTCTTTTCAACTAAGTTCTTTTTTGTAAGCGGACATCTTGAGCTATAGAGACCAAGCGCACAAAACAAAAAAGATTGTCTTATGCATACTTTTTAAAGCCATGCAAAAACTACACGCTCATCTTTTAATTAATTTAAGTGCATTTGGGTCGTATATAAATGGCAACCTTTTGGTCATTTTTGGAAAATTAATGTTACTCCTACAAATTCATCACCCTTAGGAAGGTGTTAGAAGTAATCCACCTTCAATTCAAAGCCTCATTTGAGTGCATGTGGGGCCACATAAAAAAGATCCAAGGGTCGATTTTTAATGTGAGCATGGCCTCTCCACCGTTAGTTCATTTGTCCAAAAAAAAATATCATCTTCACAAAAAAAAATCATATCAAACATTTAACTCTATCAAAAAGTGGTTGAAAATTAAGCTAAATGGATGGTTTAGAAATCCTACAAACTCAATTGTTTACAACGTATTTTAGAACTGTGGGATTTTATTTTGTTATTTTGGAATATTTAGTACAAGTATAGTTAAAGTGGGTAATTGTAGCATTCGGAATGTCGAGTGTTAGTCCCACATAACCTAAGAGAGTGTCTAAAGCCTAGGTTATGAGTTCACAAACTGTATTACAATATGCCAAGGCCTTTTGGGTGAGTTTGAGCTTGTTCAGTTGTCATTAAGTTGGGTCTGAGTTGGGCTGGATTTTCGCCAAAAACAAAACTCTTTACGTAGATAAATCAGCATAAATCTCTGTACGTAGATAAATCAGCATAAATTTTACTAAAGCAACACAATAATGTTTTATGAAGTGCACGTCCATTCACATATAACCGAGTCCACTTTATGATTGTGTTTAGGGCTGCACACGGTTCGGTTTGGTTGGGTTTTTAATCAAACCCATAGCCAAACCATTAATTAATTTAGGAGGACCAAAACCATACCAAACCATGATGGGTTTTTTTTTTAGAACCAAAACCACACCATCGGTATTTTGGATTTTTTGGGTTTTTCGGTTTTTTCCAAATTTCGGATTTTTTTAGGAGTTTTCGGTTTTTTTAACGGACAAATCATTCAAAACTAAAGTTTAACTAGATTAAAAAAAATTAACATATGACATTTATCAATTGATCATTTAAACTTAAACTAAAACATGACATAATTAGAGCACTTGTATTATAAATAATTAAAGTTCGTTCAAACTTAAAAAATAAAAAACTGATAATAACTAAATATTTATTTAAATTTAAAACATGAAAAAAAAATATCCAAGTGTTCAACCATCTTAAGTAATTATTAATTCTTTCTCTTTTTTTGTGAAAATTATTAAATTTAATATGAGAAGATCATCCTTACCAAAAATTATATCAATCAAAAATAATTATAAGGTAATTTATAGGCCATCCATTTTAATTATTACTTTTAAATTAAATTTTGATAGGGTTAAAAATTTTGGTACGATATGATTAGGGATGAAGTCATAAATTTTTTTAAGGAGAAAACCACAAAACACAACAAATTTCTTTGGTGTGCCTAAAAGCTTGTGGGGTACGTGTTAAGAAATGAGTTGGTCAAATTCTAATTTTACAAAAAACTAAGGCACAATATACTAAAATCTTAATAATTGGTGGGGCACTCAATTTCCTCATATGTATTAGATGTTGGAGTTTTAAATTTTTTTTGGTGGGGCACACTCCCCAACAACTTGCAAGATAGCTCGTTCCCGAATATGATTTATTTTTATTTTTTTATGAAGATACATGGTGAAGTCTGTGAAGAGTTCATCTTCATATCTTAGATATCTCTATATGGATCCCAACATATTTTCTATAGCAACATAGTGGCAATTTTAATCACGGTATGTCCACAATTGAATTTTTTCACAATAAAAATAATAATTATACAAAATAATAAATATATTATAAATAAATTAATAAATATGTATAAATTTGAGAACACACATCACATATATGTATTGCCTCATATAGGATACAAATTGACATAGATACATTGACTTATAAAATTGTGATTATATTAAGAGCCAGGCTCTTTAATTCATATTTTCATGAGTTAGCATGCATATTTATACATAATAATGCATGTGTATACTATATAGATATACGTGCGGGTTTTTTTCTGGTTTTTTTGGTTTGGTCTTTCGGTTCGGTGTTTTTGGTACGGTTCCGGTTTTTTTGGTTTTTTGAAAACATGAAACCAAAACCAGACCATAAATATCGGTTTTTGCGGTTTTTCGGTTTTTTGGGTTTTGGATTTTTTGGTTTTGCGGTTTGTCGGTATTTTTTTCGGTTCGGACCAGTTCGGACCGGACTTAAAACCGCACCATGTGCAGCCCTAATTGTGTTAGTTGCTCTTATATAATTGACAAGTTATTTTGTATTCAATAATACTTTTTGGACCGATACGCTTACAAAAGTGGTGCTTATGTGGCGGTGTGGGACCTAGCATCTTTTCCCTCCCAAAAGTGTTTTGAATGAGTTTACAACTTACATGGCAGTGGGACCAACTATGCCACATAAACATCCGACACCACTTTTGTAACTTGGTCGGTCCAAATAGCACTACTCTTTTGTAGTGCTGGATGTATGGAACCGGCAGTTGTTCAGCTGATCTAAAACAAAAAATAATCCATGATTTATCAGGCCCCTAAATGAATACGTAAACATAAGTTTTTCTCTTTTATGGATTGATAAAATGGCAGGTGAGAGAGAGAGAGAGCGAGAGAGAGAGAGAGAGTAGATGAGAAGCGGCTGAAATCTCTGATGTTTAATACATGAACTCTGTTCATCAATACATTTCTCTAACTGCAAATTAGACATACAGACACAACCTGGCTGATGAACCCCAATAAAATTATGGGATCCACAGTAGGCCAAAACAAAACTTTTACATACCACCAGCTACATTATACATCTAGATAATTACAAGAAGCAGCCTTTTCCACATATCATCATCAGTTCAGAATAATTGTTGAAGGCAGACAAATCCCAGATGCTTTCTCCTCCGTAAGGAGGCCCTCACAAGCAACTAGTTTCAGAACAGTCGAAGACCCAGATTTTACGACGCCACTAAAGCTTTGCCGCCGAATATCAGCAAAGCTCCTCCCTAGAACCTGCTTCACCCAATCTTCTATTGCTGAGTTTTCATCAGATAACCATGCAGCTGCAAGTATCTGCTCCATGACTTTCAAATCAATCTCCAGCAAAACCTCGTTGGATTCAAATGTATTCCGAAAGCTCTTGTTGATCTCTTTCAATACTTTGTCTGCAAGAGCATCAAAATCGAATGGCTTGAAAACTACTCTTTTGTCCACTTGATCAATGAATTCTTCTAACCAAGAGTCCGAGTAATCAGATGCAGAGTTGCTGTCCTCATCGTTTACACTATTTGCATAGTTTTCTTCAATTTCGTGAGCAGGTAAATTCAAATCTAGACACTTAGTTGATGTCCTGCATGCTCGTTTGGTAGTTTCCAAGAATTCAGGCCGCTCTATGGCTTCACCACTGCCTGTCAGCTTTCTTTTGTTAGCTAGTATTCTTGAAGTGACCAACACATTTGAGTTTTTGCATATGGTGGTGTCCTCGGAAACACGTCCAATCAAAATCTGCATTTGCCAACTTTCAGCTCTTAGAATCCTTTCTTCATAAAAATTGATCAGTTCGTTCCCGGAAGAGATTGGTTTATCCTTCAGGTCCCCTGATGTTGTAATGAAGATCGCATTGTTGATGCTAGTTTCTCTTCCATGCAAGTCCGAAAATTTACCTGTCCTAATAGCTTGAGTCAAGCTATTCTGAGCTAGAAGATCTGCTTTATCTACATTTTCAAGGAACACAATCGACAAGGGTTTCTTGCTTATCTCCTCAGCAATATAATCAACAATTGTCTTTCCTCTGAATTTTATGTCATACCCTTTTATTTCCTGGCAACCGAAGATTGAACTAGAACAAGTAATTCCACCTTCGGAACTGAGGTCCACAAAGATCAAATTTTTCCTGCTCCCAAAAATTATCTCTGCAAGTGCCTCGGCAATTCTCCTCTTTGCAATCCTATCAGGACCAAGGAAACTGAACCATATGTCTCTTCTCAAGCTTGTGCCATGGCGCCTTACGTTTCCTGTTCTGCAATGAGCTATTGTTTCACTTATATCATATATGACTTCATTTTGCCGACCAACCTTTTCAGCGAGGCTTCTCCAAAGTGTCTTGACATCTCTTGGATCAAAGTGCCCACTTGAATGGGGAGTAGAGCAGGAGGGTGGTCGGACTGGAGGACTTGTAACATTTGGAGAAACCAAATCAACCTTTGAAGGAAAGCAACCCGAGAAATCCTGAAGAGGGCTTGAAACATTCGGAGAAACCACATCAACCTTTGAAGGAGAGCAACCCGAGAAATCCTGAAGACGCTCTTTGTGAGCTTGAAATATGGGATTCTTAGGCTCCGTATGAGTAGTGGGTGCATAGAGCGTGCCCAATCCTAAATCTGTTGTCACAGAAGTTGCAGGCGATGCATGGCAACTGGGAATACCTGAACTGGACAGTGGGCATGCAGGAGAGCTTAGGCTCTCTGTCTGAAAGCTTTCGCTCTTTGACGGTTTTTCTTGTAGATTATCATCATTACCTTCACAAACTAGCCGTATTGGCATCTTCTGGTTTGGTGTGGGAAACTTCTGGAATCCAATTGATGAGGTAGGGAATACATTTTTGCATGAACTTTTGCTTGGAGAGGCATGTACACTGCTGCAGCAATTATCAACTTTGTCCTTCCTATCTGCAACAAATGGATGGCCCACAATGCCTGGAAGAACTTGGGGTCCCACCCGAGAAATATCTGCTTCGGCCATTGGCGAGATGTGATTAAGACGTTGGCAGATATCAGTCCATTTCTTTTGCAGCCCAATTACTTTAGCATTCAATACCGCTCCATCATCTTTGACCTGCACTGAAGAGATGGAACATGGTTTTTACATGAATATTGTCACATAATCTTCCATGCATTTTCTATGTTTTCATGACAAAGCAAGGCAGACCACAGGTATAATTTTTTTCTGTGTGAATTTAGAGCTCAAAAGTATGTGGACTAAGAACAAAATGATCATCTCCCAACTGCTCTCTTCCCTCACCTCCATGCAATACTACTCATACCACTACGCAGTTGGTAGGCTAACAGAAAAACTAACCTGACACAAATCTCACATTTCCAATGTTTTTCATGACAAAAGTAGGCAGAGCATAAGATGTAACTTTAATGAAGAAACACGCACCTTTGACACATCAAATCCCTTGTTTTGGCTGAGCTCAGTCGTCTGCAGCCAGGAAGGTAAGCTTGCTTTGTACTGATCTGCAACTGAAAGAGTACATCCACCTTGTAGAATAGAAGAAACTTCTTGTTCATACTTCTCATTACAAAGGTTACAACGAGATATAGATTGGTTTTTGCTGCTTAACGGGCCTTTCAAATCAGATGGCGTGGAGAAAAACCCACCCAATGGAACAAATGACTCCATTAAACTGAAGTATAACATAAGCACAGAACTGTGAGATCCAATGGACATGATTGATCAGAAGCCAAATAAAACTCAGAAAATATTTAAATTAGGAATCTTAAAAAGAAGCAAAGGTCACATTCATAGTGCAGTGCTGTATAAAAACATGACCAGAACATCATATCGAGTACAGATACTATAATTTTTTATTTTGGTTCTGGCAGCAAATATATTACCATTGAAATGTTCCTTTTCAGTTTCGTTGGTGACCCAAACTGTCTGGGTTTATATCAGTAGTCATCGGTACTATTCATGTATTGTTTCAGAATTTCGGTACATTTATCAGAATGATTTAGTCAGCATGTCACGATTACCAACGAAACGAGAGACACAATTGAAATGAGATTTTAAACCTTGATTACACCTATCAGGAAGATGACAAAGGGGCTTTGTGTGATCAGAACATTAGCATTTATAAATCTGATCTCATATAACGTGAGACATTATTAGTATTTTGATAAAACAGAAACTTTTTCCTACTTCATTTCAACTGTTAATATTTTTTGACAGAACGTCCATATACGATGATACTATCTTCTTTTCTCTCTTGAAAAACAAGCAGAAAATTGTGTCACTCAATTCTTCAGGAGGTATAAACTCTCAAACATAATAAAGCCATGGAACTTGAACAGCAAAACTAGCCAAATGATCTATATCTCCATAGTCTATTCCCAGTTCCCTCGTACTAAATAAGACGTACTCACGACCAAAAGAACAATAGCTCATGGAGAAGGCAGAACCCACCATCGAACAGACTGGCCAAGAACTTCTATGACAAAACATCTGATGATCATAACCATTTGATCTATCATATATGTTCCCGAAGTTATAAAGTATGGACCAGAGGGTAACTTGTGTATGGAAGATCTCCCAGGTAAACCAATGGTGGTTGATTTTCCCTGCATGTGCACCACATGTACTGCTATTACGTTATGGACAGCATAAACTCTTCCAATATGTTACGTATTGGAAACGTCTCTGTACTTCATCCCGTCGAGAAGATCTCCCAGGACTTATGAGAAGAAGAAACAGGCAAACCACAGTTAAATTCGAATTTCTACTTATTTACGTATAAATCGAAGTACAGCAAAATATGTTAACAGAGACTTATGATTCGTGATTAACTTCATAGAGTTCGTTGGCTCGTTGCCTGATATTATACACCAGACACAAATTAGTGCTAACGGAGAAGGAATGTCTCGACGTATCGAAGTAAGATAGATGATCCATGATCGATCAACTTACCAAATATAAATAAAATAAATCTATATATGCCGGCCAGCCACCATTGAGATTGGATGGGCCACCAGCCAAACCAACTCAGTTGAACTGAATACTAATTATTCTAAATAAATATAGATTATGGTTGTCCATTAAGCACCTTTCTTTTTATTAAGTTGTTAACAGATAATTACTAATTAATTCTTTGTGGATGAGATATTTACAAATTTAATATGAGAAGAAGAAAAATTTAAGTAGATAGATTCCATGAGAGCTAATTTATACCAATTTGATGAACTTGAAATGCAAAACAATTCTTTTCTCTACTAGTACAATCCAAATTTCTTAATGGGCATATTCAAAATTTCTACATAATAAATACAGCAAGTTATGATAATGGATACTTTAGAGAGAGAAAGAAACAAACAAATCATAGTGAAAGAAGATAAGTCATCCTCACCTGTGAGGACGAGAGTAAAATCCTCCAATGGAAGGTCTAAGTGATGTAATGGGCAATAGTTGCAGATCCCAATCTTTCTCTACAGAAGGAAATCTCCTTATAAACTTCAAATAAGTCTCATAACTTGCAGCTGTGCCCATTAACCAAAGTTTCTCACGGTGAAGTTCTAACAACTTCATCAATTCTGTAACCACAAATTGCCCACTATCTACAATGTTTTCATCAATGAAAGCCTTCAAATCTCCAAAGCTAACCACAATTCCAGGACCTGAACAACCCTCTATTAACTTTTCCAACTCCTCAAATCTCGATCTCAACAATCTCTCACTTCCACTTCCATTAATGAACTCCAAAACCTCCTTCTCAATAGAATTAAAACTCAACCCAGTGATCTCTACAGGTAAAACATCTCCTCTCTCTACAATCTCTTTAAAACTCTGAAGAGCATCATTAGCACAAACCCCAACAAGCAATGGGTTCCTCTCCTTCTTCCTCATAAGAACCTCCCCAATTCTTCGACAATTCTCATCACCACCATCAGAATTTGCCAAACCACATGAGAACCCCGAAAAAGGAAAATTGAAACTTTTTTTACCTAATTCAGTATCATTCCCAGTTAAATTGCAGAGAAACAATGGCGGTGGGCACCTAGAATTGAAAACCCTAGGTGGACGAACAATTGATAACTTGATATCGTAACTTTTAAACCCTGCTTCACCAAAAACCCTACTAACAACTGGATCATCAAGAATCGATAAAATTAACTGCTGTAGCTCAACTTTTACCGACGATTGCTGATTCTGCTGATTCAGATGATGATTGAGATGAAAATTTTCCGGGTGTCTTTTCTGAGTTGCTTGAGAACGTTTAATGGCGGCCATGAATGAATTCGATATTGGAGGCTCATCTGGTGCAGTAGTTTTTGAAGAAGGAAGACGATCTAGAGAGACATTAAAACAAAGTTCTAGGGCTTTGAATTGAAGACGATGTGTGTAAATTGAGCTTCGAACACGTGAAATGGCTTCGCGAAGGAGAGATGAAGAAGGTAGAGAGAGAAAGGCTGACAGTGCGTGGAGAGAAGTTGTCTGCGAGTGGCCGCGTCGTCGGGCGACAACCACCGCCTCTTCGACTGCGCGTGATGCTTCTAATGTCAAGAATTCCCTCGCTACACTTACCGGAGTAGGCATCGCCGCCGGCGATCATATATATAAATAAAAATAATTTAAAAATATATATATTATAAATTATTAAATAAAAAAATAAAAAACCCTCTTAATTAAAAAAAAAGATCCAATGGAGTTGTAATAAGAGTGAGAGAGAGTGAGATTGCCTTTTATTATTTATTTGGTGTTGAGTGGGGCCCACTTTTTTTTTTGGGATCTAGAAAAGAGATGAAGAGCACAGATTCTCTCTAGGAAGAAAATATCTTAAGATTTGTCTCTCTCTCTCTAATGTCTATGAGCTTCTTCAATCAGTTCTTCAACTTCTAGCTAGGGTTTTTTTTTTTTTTGGTTTCATTGTTTGTGGCTTTTTAGAGAGAGAAAATAGGTAAAGGTGGTGAGGTTGTGTCCACTTAATTGAAAATGGGCCAAGAATGGCACTGAGGTCAACATCCAACTGCTTGCTGAGAAAGCAAAAGATAAAAATGAAATGAATTGACACACTGATGAATAGAGAGAGAAAGAAAGAGAGAGGTAGAGAGAGAAAGTGTGAGGAGAACTCAAACTCAAAGATAAAAAGATTGCTTGAAATTAACTGGTGGTGGGAAGAATAAAAACCTTCTGACCATCCACCACCACACACGCATACCATACCATTCATTTAGCCTCTTCTCTTCTTATCAAATTATCATCTCTCTCTTACTCACTATCTAGGTGGGACCCACTATTATACTGAGCGTTGGTTTGGTTCAAAAGGTGTTGATTGATATGGTTTGTTTCGTCTTTTCTTCTCACTATTTTTTACAGAACATTTTTATATTTGGTTAATGAGAAATGCCATTCATGACCCCATGGATTAATACACATACGAGCCCTCACACGTGCTTCGTGTGTGCGAATTAATTGTTCATCATCTTCAAACGCGCGTATCAGGTGCACTTCGCACGCACTTTTTTCACGTATAACATCTCACGTACACTTTGTGCGTGTGAATTGTTAAATTATATGGTACGTTATTATGAGTATTAGGTGGTTCATTAGGGGATGATACATATACTAATTTTACTCCAGACGATGGATAGATCATCATCAAAAAAAACTAACTCTTCGATCATCTTTTAATAGGCGCACAAACACGTGTAAGCAAGTGTTGAATAAAATGGTCATTAGATGGGTCCATTGGTGACTATTTATATGCTAATGTGATCTAGACGTTGAGGAGCTCATCTTCACAAAAATCATCCATTAGATCCACTCCATACGACCCCACTGTCGGGTATAATCTAAGTGTAAATAGATATAAAATATCATGGGACGTATACTGCATTTCTGAAAAGATTTTTAAAAAAAACCATTTACATTCGTTGGATTGTATGATCTAGACATTGATGAGATCATCTTAACAAAAAATCAGCCTTTAGATCAGTCTTATAACAAAATTATTTAAAAATGATGTAATTGGAATTTTTAAAAAGAAAGGGTGCTTATTTTAAAAAAGTTAAAAAAAAATTAAAAATAGTGACAGCTGAAAGCTGTCCCGGCCCTACCCCACCAAGCCTCTCTCCTCCTTTTTATCTCTTTCTCTCATACATTTTAGGTAACTGGCGCCCTTTAGCCAACCCAAACGGTTTAAATGGGCAGCCCCCTATTCATATATAACTGAGTTTGAACTTTAGTTGATACATGTACTGATTCAAATCAAGAAGTTTTCAGTTTAATTTTATTGTGAATGGGCTTCAAAATAAATCAAAGCAATGATTCATAATTATCTCCTAGTTCTTTTAATCTATTGTGAAATAATCTCTAAATATCGAAATTGCTCGGAATTTGGAACCAGATTTACCGTTTTTCTTAGGGCCGACACTAGTTTGAATTGCCTATTTCAAATTTCATTTTGATTCAACGTGTTATAAGCTTTAAATCTTATTATTCATATATAATTTAAGAACAACAAAAAAAAATATTGCAAAACTCAAATTGGATTTGTATTGACCCAATCAATTGATCCAATTCAGTCTGAGTCACTTAATCTCAGTTGTCACGAAAGCGATCCAGCCCAGTGAAGTTCTATTGTCTTATCTAATGTGCAATAAGAGAGCATCCACAATAGTCTAAATTTTTTTTGTAAATTTGACCGAAAAACCATTCCCACTAAGTATTTCTAAGGCCATCCACAGTAGACCTGGCAACGGGTTAGGGTCGACCCTAGCTGAGTTGGCAGGTTAACGGGTCAATATTGCTCAACCCTAACCCTGACTCGTTTAATAAATGGGTCAGTTTTTCAAACCCTAACTCTAGGCGGGTTAACCCTAACTAAAATTTAAAAATTTAAAGACCATTTATTACTCATTAATTATTATTTTAAACTTAAAACTCATTAATTAGATTAAAATTTGTCAAATTTATTAGTTGAAAGATTAAATTACTAACTAAAACTTAAAAATTAAAAATTATTTATAAAAAACTGAAACTAAAGTGTTATTTTTTAAAAAAAATTATAATTTACGGGTTGACGGGTCACCAGCGGGTTGGGCGGATTGACTCTACTGACCCGCGAGTCCAAAAATGTCAACCCTAACTCTATCCGTTTAGTTGGCGGGTCGGGTTAGGGTCGACTTTGGCGGGTCGGTTAGGGTCGGGTTGGCGGGCCGGGTCACCCGTTGCTAGGTCTAATCCACAACGGTCCAAGGTTAAAAGTTAAATTTAACTTACCAAATTTATCCTACATTTTAAAGTAAGACAGTGGAAGAAAGTTAAGTTTGCAAAAAAAAAAAGAACTATTTTAAGGACATGACTATCATTTAAAATATATATATATATATATATTCTGAAATTCCGACGGTGTCCCTAGAGGTCGTCTGATAGGGACATCGTCTAGAATTTCAGAAATCTTTTTTTTCTAAAATGACGCTTGTGTCCTCAATATTTTTTTTTTTAAATGATCAGACGCCTTCCCCCTACCCGCCCCATTCTCAGATGCCCCTATCCCCACCCGTCCTAGATCAAATGCCTCCCACGTCTGACTATAAAATTTGCAGATTCAAATGCAGGCTGCCAAATTTGGCTTGGGGAAGAGACTTGTAGGGTCCATTTCAAGATTTGGACTACTCTAGTGTGTAACAATTTATGCAAATTTGGCCAGGATTTTGCACCATTATGGATGCCCTAAAAGTGCAAAATACTCTATGAGACCCATACAGTTTTTGTAAAAATAGCATATGCAATAGCAAAAGACAATGCTAGCGTGACACTATAAAGGCTAATTTTTTTATGAGGATATTTTACTCACCATATCCTTCCGAGCAGTATTGTTTGAACCGACCAAGTTACAAAAGTTGTGCTCAATGTTTATGTGGCACAGTCGATCCCACTGCCATATAAGTTAAAAATTCCTTTAAAATATTTTTGGGAAAGGAAAAATGGTGAGTTCCACCCACATGAGCACAACTTTTATAAAACCATGTCCAAAAAGTATCGTTGATGTCGCCCTCATCATATTTGCAAATTTTGCAACACTCCTATTACTTGACCCCTAGTGGAGGATTCAAATTTTTTTAAAAAAAAAATACACTACGAAAATGCAATTTGCAACTGAATTATTGTGATGCTCTTACCAAGGCATCCCAATCCAGTCCGACTGATACGCGACCAAATAGGCCGCCGAACCGGTGAACCACGGGTATTGACTCGTAACCCGAGTACCCGACTCAACCCTATATCCCGATTCCCTAACGTTGTGGGGTGGATAGATTTGTCAATGTGAGAAAAGACAAGGAATAGTAGTAGAGTAATGGAAGTATTATAAATATTTAAAAAATGAATATGGGGTCCACCAGAACAATAATATGGTTGAGGTGGGGGGTGGGGAGGCGGGGATTCTTTTAGGCCAATCCTCACGTCGTTTTCGTACTCCAAAATTAAGCTCAAGGGCCAAAGAAACATAACCCCCGAAAGCTCATCCTTTGTGACAGCTTATTTGGACCGGTAATGCTTGAGTTACAGCAAATTCAACGGTCAAAGTGATTTGCATCTCCTCGTATTTCGCATCCCATCCTAAAGTGTTATGAATCTCACCGTGAAATGTGCCTGCTGTAGCAAATTCGGTATGGATTTCGGTAGCCCTAGCACTACCGTATTTGGACAGATATACACACGTATATTGTGTGCATAGGGAAAAATGTTGTTTTCATGACCATTGAGAACTCTTTAATAATCCCACATCCATTAATTAAAAACGTGGTCCACTCTTTGAGGCTTTGAGCCCTATCTAACACTACTTTTTGGTCGTTTGGTTTCAACATTTTTGTTATATTGAGCACATTTATGAAATGAAAAATACAATTTTATATTGGAGTTAGTAGCTTCTCTTCCACTCTAGTGGCGTATTTCTCTTCGTTCGTTATAACGACTTATTTTTGTCCGTAGTGGTGACTCCTTTGATGATCTTGGCGGTGTCTCTGCACTTGTTACACACCCATTACTAGTGAATAGCGTCTTAGTGGTGTATTTTTACGTTGTGATTGTAATTCGGGCAAGTCCCTTGTACCCGAAAAAAATATAACTTTGTTTACACCATTCTCAAAATTAATAATGAAAATGAATGTTTCGAAAAATTCTAAATTATTATTGTTTAAGGGATTAGAAATTTTAGATAGATTATTTTTTCTAAGGATGATCTAAATCTTGAAGATCTTCATCCTTACTAGACTCAGTCACTTTAGAAGTACCCAAAAACTTTTCAAATAAAGCCAAAACTTTCTAAAAAGTGTGTAAAGACAGATTTACCTTCTAACTAACTCAAAAAAATCTTTAACTCTAGGTGCACGTTAAAAACAACAACTTACTTTAAAATTTATTTTTTAAACAAAAAGAAGTTGTAACTTTAAAAGTACAAATCAATTTTTCATAAAAATTATATTTTAGGAAAACATTCGTCGAGATCTTCGAAATAAGACCAGTTAAAATATGTTACTAAAAACAGAATATATTTTTGCAATGTTTTTGTATTTGCAAAAGAGTTAGGATCGGAGGACATGTAAATCAACATGTTATTGACATGGTCCAAGTGGTTCCCACATGGAGATGATCTAAGAAGTAATTTTTTTTTTGTGAGGATGATGTAAGTATATCCTCACCCAAAATCACATCATTCTAAAACTTTTTACTTTTAAAGCCTATCAAACGTTGTGTTTTATGAACTGTCTATTTTTACAATTATTTTAAACTAACATTTGATGGGGTTATAAGTATTAGAACTTTTCAGGGGTAAGATGAAGGGGGTGTACGTGGATGTGATGGGTAAGGGGAGTAGTCCGCATGAGCCCTTGCCTAAACCACTTGGAATGGCCATTCAAGGGTCATATTGAACACAAAGGGAGGAGAGGGAGCTTGGTCTGGAGAGGGTAATCAATGGATGGACAGAAGAGGTGTTTGGAGTCTTAGTAATGAGACCAGAGAGGAGAGTCTAGGAGTATAGGAAGGTGAGGCAAGAGGAAGAAAATCCTTTCTCTCTAGCATGCCTATATATAGACGGACGAGACACTCTCTTTCTGTTGAGGCTCTTAGAAGCTTCCTACGCGTGGTGGGCAAGCAATCCTTATCCAATAGTCCTAACGGTATTGCCACGTGGCATCCGTGGATTGACTTTGTCAGGACGGCAAATTGGTGCTCAATGCACATGGTTTGCTTCGTGGAGACAAGGGGTACAGAAGATTTCTAACCTGCCAGAGATCTTCCGTACATATGATGGGTTTTCTACTACCTCTATCCAATTGTACGAGAGAAGCGAGGCGACGCCTTAGGCTAACGACGTCTTTGAGGTTAGGCTCCTCTAGGCGGAGTGCGCCCCCTTTAATCTCGCCTGCTGCGTCCTCCAAATCATAACTCTTGTGCTTTCCCTATGTATTCTGATGTTTAACAAGGGTGGGTCTCGCCTTTAATCCAAGACAGGTCCCATTAAGAAGTTGAGTGGCATCCAAGTGGCCATCTTTGTGGGCCTCGTTAGCTGTCCACATGGGCTAACTAAAACCCAACGTATACACCTTATAAAATCCAAAAACAAAAAAATAATTATCTTTCTTTCTCGCCGTTAGCTATACACCTTATAATGATAAAAAAGGTAAAATACGGGCATAACTGGAACTAAAAGTGCACCAAATAGAGCTTTTGACTATTTTGAAACTCAACTTTATGTAAATAGTAAGAAAAATGTTTAAAAATAATTTTTTTATACAAAAGTGAAATATTTATGGAATTTTTGTTATTTGGTAATTGAAAAAGTGGATTTTTGGGCAATTTCGTGATACCCACATGTTCTAAACTTTGTAGTGTTTGCATGTTTGGTAGAGCTGAAATTCAGGTCCAAAATGACATTAGGTACGTCGTAAAGAGTTAAATATGTCGAACATAAGGGCAAGTTAGTTTCAACTGAGCGTAAATGAATCTATTTTAAAATTAACTAAAAAGGGGTTAACCAAATGGTTAAAGCTCTCACCTCACAGTTTAAAGGTCATAGAGTTGAACCCTTTGAGCCCACTTTATTAAATTCTCCAAATTCTGACCAACTAACACAAGTTCTACTTTTGTGGGTCAGGTTCTTGAGACACAAGATTTTGACACATAGTTTAAACACTTCTTATTCATTATTGGATGTAATCCTCCAACGGTTAATGATTCATAATTGTGTCATTTTAATTTAGGAAGTGATAAAGATTATCTATTAGTAGATTTTAAAACATTGGATGACTGAATCCAACAATGAATAGGAAGTATTTAAACCCTATGTCAAAACTTTGTGTCCTAAGAATCTAATTCGTGTGGCTGCATGTAGAAATACACTGAAGGAGCAAGGTAGTGAGTTCAAATCTTCTGTCTCGATTTTACTTGTCCCTTTTCTGCCCCCATCCTAATTTGTCTTTGTGGAGCCCACATAAAGACAATCCAATCACTAATTTTTAATGAGAACATTCTCTTCATCGTATACATCATTCTCACAAAAAATCATCATATTCTAAAAGTTCTAATGTATACCTTAAAAAAAATTTGATTGAAAAATTAGTTATAAATGATTGATTTTTTATGAAAATAATCTCAAAACATTATCACCAAAAATTAGTTATTAAATCATGTGCGTATAGCTTCAACAAAACAAAATTAGTTGGAGGAGAGAGAAGTGATTGGCAAAATTGGGACGGAGGATATGAGCTCCAGAGATACACGCGTGTAACGTGTAGAATTAGAAAGCAACAAAGCATCTAGTGATCGAGAGAGATGGAGGGGTGATCTTTTCTGGAATTGCTTTACTATACATTCTGTTCCAAAAAGTTATTTTTTTCCGTAAATGGAATCCTTTCTTTCCACGCCCTCCCCCTCTCTCTCTCTCCTCTCTCTCTCCATCTCTTTCTCTCGTTTAAGTCTTAACTCCAAACCATGCAGTAGTAGTCACCAGATATCAGAGTGTCTCAGTGTAACAGTACAGTGTCCAGCTTTTGCCTGAACGATGGAAGCAATAAGGGTTTTACATTTTTCAGAGTGGTATTGCGGCATAAACAACTTCCACCACAAAATATTTACATTCAGTGGCGGATTCAGAATTTTTCATCAGGGTGAGCGAGTTACCATTGACTGGGTCAGAGTTGACCGAGTCATTTTACTTCTTAATTCCAACAAAAGATTTTTATTTTATATGATTGTACTCGATGAATTTTTTTCTTATAAGTTCAATATAATCGTCTCAACATCGACAGTATCAAAAATCTGAAAAAAAGTCACCATACAAATATTATTTACCCTTATTGTCGACAAGTCTTTATTTTTCGAACCATATTCAAATTATCAGTGATACTATAAAGAAAAGGAGCAAGGATCTGCTTACATCGTTATTCTACTATCCCTGTTACATTACTTGGTTACAATTGCCTGTGGAGCCTACATAAAGATGAGCCGAAGGCTGATTTTCAGTGAGGATGATCCAAATGGTGAGGAAAATTACTTACCAAAAGTTAGCTCATTCTAAAACTTCTAACCTTAAATGAAGAGGTTACAAGTTTAGAATGAGCTGATTTTCAGTGATGATGATCTATATGGTAAATACTCACAAAATAATCAATACTTCATTTATCTGCATGGTGATGGAGATCGAATAACAATGTACGCAGATCATTTCTCACCAAAACTATTTCTAATATATGTAACAAAGCCATTCAAACTTGAAATGTGTTGTTTTTGCTTAAGATGATTTTCAAAGTAGAACTAACGAATAAAACATTGTAGTTTATGCACTAGTGCATCAAATTTGATACCACACCAGATATATTTCATTGAAATTTTAGAAAATAGGGGGGTCAAATTGTTATCATATTAATGAGTTTTCAAAAAAGAGGGTGGTCATTGACCACCCTCTTCACAACGTGCATCCGCCACTATTTACATTAGGATTTTGCTATTAAATTTTAAACAACGGCCTATGGGGACCACATAGATACACTTCAAGAACTAAAATTTTGCGAAGTTGTTCTCTTCACCATGTACAACATACTCACAAAAAAATAACATATTCTAAAATGAGTGAAGTTATATAGCCCCCCTCTTAAATAGCCCGATAATAACCCCCTCCACCTTTTAGGGCCCACATAAAATGCATCAAGGGGTTGATTTTTGGAGATGATTATTTACATGGTGATGAGAACATATTCACCTGAAATCAGCCGGTTCTAAAAGTTCTAACCTCATAAATCTATCCCTGTAAATCAACGGTCAAAATAAAAGTTTAAAACTTACCAAATTTTTAAGATCTTAAAGTGTATCTATGTGGGCTCCAGAGATCGGTGTTTAAAATTTAAACACTCAATCGCAAGTTCATATAACACCGTCCTATACATCAATACTATCAGCTGCTAACCTAAGTAAGTATAAACATGGTGATTGGAACACACTATAAATTTTACTTTCGTAATTTTTTAACTAAAATACTAGCAGACACAAAAACATAACATAGACAGACACCACACATAAACTTTTCTCTTAAATAAATTGCTAAGCTACTTTATCTAGAAGGCTCTATTAAATGATTTTGCTACTGGCCTCCCTAATCTTAGATCCGGTCCCGCACTTTCATATACTTATCCGATTTATGGTTTGTGATAGATGCATTAGTATGAGTGAACACTCCAAACAGGTATTTGTGAACAATAGTGTATGAGATATTTCATACAATTATTGTTTGTTACGAAAATTACTCGAGAGACCAAGTGGCTTGCAGGATGACACTCTGGGTATACAAATGTGAAAATGGTTTGCTCGTTTCGTTTCCACAAAAAGAAACAGAAAAAGAAAGTGTTTGCGTGGGGCCCACACACCATAGATAAAACCATGAAGTGAAGTTCCATCGAAGATTGTAGTGCCACATGTAAAAGATACCTTTTTGAGTGGCTTTCAAAGTATTCAACGTCTCTTTGCACTCTCCTTTCACTTTGAAAACTGCCCTGGCATCGTATAGATAAAGCAAATATGAAAACGAAAAAGTAAAAAAAATTAAAGAAAAGATGATGATAAAGCTAGTGAATAAATATTTTTTTTTTTTTTTGCTAAATTTCAAATTTAATGATAGGGTGGTCGGTAAAATCTATTATTGTCGATAGTGTAGATTTGAGTTTAAATTCGACTAGCTTGAAAAAAATTTAAAAAATGTTAGAGGAATATATATACCTAATTCAAAAGCATTTAATTATATAATCGAAGGTTGATCTTCCAATGTTTTCAGATTAGCCATTTTTTTTTTATGCGTCGTTCATAGTTTATTCTCTCTGCTTGTTAGTGGTTCTATTCTCCATCCGATATTTCTGCCTTTTTTTTTTCTTATTCGGTTGTTTGTACTTGTAGATGAGAAATAGACCCATCGTACAAAAAAGAAAAAAAAAAAAGAAGAAAGAATACACATCATAGATTTTAACTTTTTACTAAATTAGCACAATTATTTGACGAAGACATGGAACCAACGATGCAAATTTTATAAAATTACTTGTTAGATTTACAATACTGACAAACTAATTTGTAATTGTGATGTTAATTTTACATAACCGATAAATCATTTTGTATTATTTTATATTGAAGTCCATTAGGTTGAATTAGAAAAAAGTTGGGCTACAACAAAAGTCACGAGAGAAAACTACGACCCTGCTTGGTACACCGTGAATATTCGCAAATGCGAAGATTCACGGTTCTTGTAGGTGCTAATTAAAATTCTATAAATTGAAAATAAAAAATAAAAAATTAGATTGTTTATTTTGTAAGTATATTGCAAATGATGAGAATAGTCTCACATGGGATATGAGAGCCTAGCAAACTCAATATATAATGATCCTGGGTCACACCACTCATTGCCAATTGGTTTTGAGTTGGATGCCCACAAACTTAATATAGTATCAGAGCGCAAGCCCACACGTGATAGGCCCAACGGCCACACGTGCTCCACGTCACCCAAAAAGAGTTCCACGTGTTAGGCTAAAAAAAACGCCACACGTGAGAGGGCATGTTGAGAATAGTCCCACATGGGATATGAGAGCCTAGCAAACTTAATATATAATGATCTTGGGTCACACCACTCATTGCCAATTGGTTTTGAGTTGGAAGCCCATAACTTAATAGCAAATCCCACCAAATATTTGTTATTCATGGTGTACCATATTTTAAACTGTGAATAAGGGGTGGGCATTATTTTGGTTTTTAGTTTCACGGTGTAAGTATATTGCAAATCCCACGGTTCTTCCAATATTTTAGGATAAACTGTGAATTTTTGCATTTGCGAATATTCACAGTGTACCAAGCAGGGCCTATATAAAAAACACTCTAATTTGGGGAAGTGCACCCAAATCATCATTTTGAAACTAAAAACCAAAATAATGCCCACCCCTTATTTTACCCTAAAATATCCTTACTTTTTAGATAAAATGATCACACATGTGGGGTTTAGAATTGGGTCTAGATTGAAAAATAAAAGGTCTTGATTGAAGACAACACCCACCCTTTAATTTACCCCAAAATACATTTACTTTTTAGATGAAATGAACTCATATGTGAGTCTAGAATTGGGTCTAGATTGAAGAATAAATGGTCTAGACAGTAAAAAGCTAAGAGAGTATCTTAGGGAGATTTTGGGCAATTTACCCAATCTAAAGTGTTATTTTTGTATTTAGTATGAAAATGGTGACTTAGATGCAATTTACCCAATCTAAAGTGTTTTTAATTTATTTTTTTCAACTCACAAATTATGTGGATATATGATATTATTTGTATATTATATATGAATACTTATAAATATAAAAATAATAATTTATTTTTTATTTAAATTATATTATTAATATATTAATCAAAATCTTGAAGGTCTTCACAAATTTCCAATTGCTGAATAGACCAAAACACTTTTGTCTTTACACAGCTTATTCCTTTCTGCCTCAACGATTTTCGAATCATATCTTTGAAGATTAGTCAAATGCGTAGTTGAATTCCCTCCTTGCTCTCGTCTTTAGCAACAAAATCTTCAGATAGGGTCATTTTACAAAAAAAAAAAAACAATTCTTAGGGATGTCAAATCCAGGTTGATTCTGATTCCGGTATTATTTTATCCAGAATCAGAACATATAATGTGCAAATTGTTTTTGTTCCTATCCGTTATAATTCTGGTTCTCAGATTGATAGACCTAGAATTGGAATAATCGATTTTGATCATTAATCGGGCTGTGTTCGAAAAACATTTATATCAGAAAACCATTCACTATATTGAGTTCGAATAAAAGTAGGCGACATATATTTTTTTTCAGCCAACTTTTATATTAATTGAGCCCATTTATTCATCGTTTCTATAAAGCCCAACAACAGAAATTTCTCAAAATAGCTTATCGATGTTATAAATTTGATAAGTCACTTTTTGATTGTGATGTCAGTTTTACATAACCCAGGGCCGTCTCTAAGATTTAGGGGCCCGAGGCAAACTTATAAAATGGGGCCCCTATATATTAATAGTAAAAATTAGTAAATGTTAAAAAAAAAAAAAAACTATCTCAAAACAATTTGTGAGGCACAATTAATATAGTTCTTGTATGAGATCCAAACTAATGTCAATGCAACAATGCCTACAATCATACCCTAAAAATTCTCTTGGTAATGAAGCCACTCAAAAAAAATAAAGAAGAGCATAATCACTTAAATGTTGTTCTTCTAGCATTATTTGCTGCAAAATCACCAATTATGCTAGCATAAATTTTCTTTTGATGGGATTATACTAGCATAATCAAGCTTTGCTACTGACCAAAATTTTTAGGAGAGAAAGAGTCAAAGAGAGAATATTTGGGCTTTTTAGTTTCACCCGAATGAAGAGTTCCTCTTTCTCTATCTGCTAGGTTTGATCGCATGAGAAAGAGAGAGACTTGAGAAGTAGAAGATGAAATAATGAACGAAATGGAAGAAGGGGCCCAATTTTTATATTCACTTGGGAGTAATTTTATAAAAATATTTTCACTTGGGTGTAATTTTGGGTTTCAACAAACAAACTAATGGGCCCAATTTTGTGTTCATTTGGGAGTAATTTTGTAAAAATATTTTCATTTGGGTGTAATTTTGAGTTTTGACAAACAAATTAATGGGCCCAATTTTTATGTTCACTTGAGGGTAATTTTGTTAAAATGTTTTCATTTGGGTATAATTTTGGGTTTGAACAAACAAACTAATGAATTTTTTTTAATACAACATATAATATAAAGTATATAATATTTTAGGGCCCTTCAAAGGTGGGGGGCCCAAGGCGGCCGCCTTGGTCGCCTTGGGCCAAAGCCGGGCCTGACATAACCTATAAAATATCGGTGATGTTAGACTTACCGAAAACCCTACAGAATTTTCTACCGAAGGCGAAATCTACAGTGGATGCATACTACTTTGAGATGAACGCGAGGATATGTGAAAAACAGTTCCACCGTCGGATTAGTATTCGGTAGAAAATTATGTAGGATTTTACTGTAAGTTTAGCATTATCCATAAAACATTTTATATTGTTGAGTCTATAGAACCTGCTTGATGGATTAAATTGGTAAAACGGCCAGCTAAAATATTAGTTATCATATAAGTAACAATTGGAGTGTATACAATTTCACTGAAAAGTTGGGGTGTCAATGGATGGCGTTTATTCATGTCTTGAACTGAACTGAAACGGAATTTTTATCATTCTGATTCCTGCTGGAAATTGAAATCGTTAGTATTATAACAGATGCAGATGTTAGGTACTTTGATATCTAATAGGAATTGGTTTTGGTTCTTGGTAGTTCGGTTACCGAACAGACCATGCCAATGTTTTAAAAATCGGCCCCATCATTAAACCTACAAAGTCACACCAGTAGGTTGAATCAAATAACCCGCCAAAAGAATAGCATATTATACTTTTATAATCATATAGTCTGAACAAAAATGATATATTATAAATAAAAAACCTTTTAAAACAACAAAAACTACCTAGCCTAAGTGGTAAAAATGTGCATTAGTGAGAGCTCGCAAGTTCAAATTTTGGGTTTCTGGTTCAGGCAAAAAAAACTGAGTTTGAAAGAAAATGTTGGGTCAGTGTTGAACCAACCCGATAACCGATTTACCGTTTAGACCCACCGGTTCGGTTAGGTTTTAAAACATTGGACCAGACCCACTGTCACCCCTACTAAAAACAGAAAACTGTTTCTTTCTTTCATTTTATCTCTCTCTTTATGGAGTTCCATTTTTAGGATTTTATCTGAAAATTCGTTCTTGAAAATGACCTAATCAGAAGCGGTTTTTTTTCTCTAACGATTTTTATGTTTGTTTGAAATTTTTATGAGGGGGTGGCCATTCAATATTCCAAGAGAAATGTAATTGTGCAAGAAACATCCAAGGCTCGTGAAAAGCCAAGCATGGCAAATATTCGTGACCTGTGAAAGCGACCAATGACTTAGGGTTTTACCTCTAATGGAAATTTATTGCTTTTGGGGATCAGGGGAAAAAAACTGTCTACACCCACCATCCTTCATTTAGTTCCTTGATTGTGACCATACTTAGCAACTTGGCCTGTGGCTAGCTAAAATTTACAATTTTTTTTTTTTTCTTTTTAGTAATATAGACAATGAAAACTTGATTGAAGTGACATTTGGTAGAACAGAAATTAAGATAATTACTAAAAATTAAGGAATTTTGCTAGAATAACACCAGAATTTGACGCCAAATATTATATCAGTTTCTTTAAAAGTGGTATGAGGGGCTGAAATAGAATTAATATTTTTTCAGCAATTGTTATGATTGGTTTCCAATCAATAAAGTAACCAGATGTAATTTTTGATATCAGAAAATTTGAGAGTAATAGTTGCATTATAGCATAATTTTTTAGAGCCCCAAAATTATATGTTTTACCTTCTTCTACCCATTAAAAAAGTTTTGGGTACTTTAAAAAAGCAAGGGCCTGTTATATAAGGATATGAGGGGACTCATTTTCAATTTTGCTTGGGGCGTCCAAAAACCGAGGGCTGACCCTCCCTAAACCTAACAGCTTCACTTAAGACCTTGATGATGTGATGTACAATTATAGAGCACGACTTTCGGCCCAACCAGCAGCGTTTGACACAGAAATTTATAAAAGTGGCGTATATATTTACACCCAACTTGTATCATAGTGGATCGTTATCTTATCCTGTTAGTTTTTTTTTTTTTTTGTCTACGTGAGGTACAAGAATGAGTTAAAGTTTAAACTAGAAAAAAAAATAACTAAGGGCGTTGATGATCCAAAAACTTGTTTTAAACTAATTTATACCTATAATAATGTACATCTTGTACTACATCCAAAATTGTTTTAGGATTTACAATAAAATCATGTAGGATGTTGTAAAACAAAAAAAATGTTGTTTTATGTGTTTTCAATGAAATCATATAGGATTTTATAGTAAAGTGAAAATGCAATTTTAGATGTGATTCAATATATAAAATTCAAGTATAAATTAGTTTTTAAAAACAAGTTTTTGAATTGCGAACCAAACTGGCCCTAAATTTCTTCTTTTATGAAGTCTCCATTAATGAATTTAAACATATATCTAAGGGTCAGGTTATGCAGCCCCCCTTATATAGCCCCCTTATATCATCCCGCTCCAATGGAACCCACATATAATGCATCCAAGAACTAATTTTTTTAGAGAATGATTTATTGTAACGACCCAAATAATTTTGTTGACTTTGGTGATTCAAGTTGAGTCGAGCCCAACGTTACAATCGTGGAACCTATTAGGTGTTAAAATAACTCCAACAAAGTGTTCGAGGTAGCTGGTAGCTGAAGACGCCCCCTTCAAACCCTCTGTGTATCTTGGCACTGTTTCTCGAGGAGCCATTTTCAGTTGAAGTTCGAGGAGATCTTGGTCGGTGGTTTTGGGTTCGCCGGTAGAATGTTCAACCGGACCATGTAAGTCCTCTAAACTATTGTAATCTTTCTCACCCTCTATCTACTTAATCTACTGTTTGAAATTGTGCTAATCTATTAAACCCTAAATGTTTAAAAATGCCCTAATTTGTTAATCGAACCCCTTATGCAGTAACTGAAATCCTAAAATGCCCTAATTTTATGATGAAAATTCATAAACAAATTAGGGCATTTTGTTTAAGTATTAACAAAATGCCCTATTGAAACCCCCAAATGCGTTAACTGAAACCCTAGCTCCACCCTAACTGAAACCCCCAAATGCATTAATAAATTAGGGCATTTTTTTTATTGAGAATGCCCTAATTTTATAATGAAAAAACACATTTTCAGTTCATTTGTATATGTAAATTGGATATGTTCTTGTAACTTTAATTTTCAGATACTATAAAAATTTCGAAAATGAAAAATTTAGTGTACCATAATCTGGGAAATGAAAATTTTGAAGTGTAATCTGTAAGAATTTGATATATGCATATTACTGTTTTTGGGATGGATTGTACAACATGCTGTTAGCTTTTTAATTGATCACTATTAGTAGCATCAATCACATCCTAATATCATTGTTAGAATCTTGAGCACTCTTGGGATGTATTATTACACTGTTTATGGAACCTATTTATGTGGGTTTTTTCTGCAGCAACAAATTTTCATACCCTACCAGGAATGTCAGGGTACATTACAGTGGTAGGGTACATGAATTTCATAATCTTGATGGGGATATCATGAGTAAGGTTGTGTTCTTTGGGAGGCTGAAAAGTGATTTACAGGGACTCACAAAGGAGTCTGAGTTTGAATTGATATGGGTTCATGATGGGGTGAGTGAACAAATAGAAGATGATATGGATTTTTTCAGGATGTAGCTTGAGGCACAGGCTGATCATACTGGTTTTACAGAACTTCATTTAAAGTTGGTTGCTCCACCAGTTTCTGAAGCAATATCCAACCCTCCCTTGTTGTCAGAAATTGTAACACCCAGGAAGCGTATTAGTAAGGTTCTCAAAAAAAGAACAAAGGCAACACCACCAAAGATTGTTGCCCATAAACCATACAAACCCCCTTCTTCTACATTCATCAGGAAGAGCCCCAGGTTACAGGCTTTGCAGAGGGAAAAGTTGGATAGTTTAGGAGTGAAGAGGGTGCTGAATTTGGAAGGTGCCAACTGTGCAGCTGAATCACAAGATGCAAGCGAGACAGTTGCAAGATCTACTGTGGATGACTCTTCAAATGTGGCTGAGGAATATACTCAAGCTAGTGTGGCTGAGAACACTACTAACTTACCACCCCATGCAGCCACACAAGATGTAGATGAGGATGTTGATGAGTCATTCTTAAGGGCAGCAGCTACACAAGCAAGTCAGATTGAGCAACAGTATTTTGCTGCAGATATGGAACATGATTATGTTGAGCATGATGAAGAGCAAGCTGAAGTAGAAGTGGATGAGATGGGTATTCCAGTTGAGCCATCTCCAGTGCATGCAGAAGAGAGATTTGTACACAGAGAAGATAGTGAGAAAGAGGATGATCAGCAGGGGAACACAGTTCAGGTTGAAGCTTCTAGCAGTGATGATGATGAAGACAGAGTTGAGGATGATGGGGGTGATGAGGGTGAAGTCCCCAACTTCCCTCATCATGTTTATGCTCAGTTTGTTAGGGATTGTGATGATTTGTATGAAGAAGATCCTGAACCAAAAATTCAAGGACTCACCCTTGAAAAGGGTATGGAGTTTGCATCAGCAAAAGCTTATAGGTTGCACCTTAGAACCTATGCTATTGTTGAAAAATTTGTTTTTGTTTCATCGAAGAGTGAAAGTTACAGGATGAGGTCCAAATGTAAGGTTGAAGATTGTAAGTGGGAATGTAATGCGAGGCAGTTACCACACCAACGAGCTTGGAGTATACGGAAATTGGTACTTGAACATACTTGTCAAGGCCACCAAGAGGATAGACATCCAATGGTGAATGCAAGGTGGGTAGCAGATGTATTGGATCAAGATTTTAGAGATCATCAAAATTGTTGGAGTCCAGAAGATTTTCAAATTAGAGTTTGGAGGAAGTACCAGGCTAAGATCTCATATCAAACAGCCTGGAGAGCAAGGAATAAGATATTAGTGAGGATATTTGGAAGCTTTGATAAGAGCTATGCTCTTATTCCTGAATTTTGTCAACAGGTGCTAGCTTCCAACCCAGGTAGCCTGGTAACTTTTTCTAGAGACGATCAGGAGCTGACATTCAAACACTGCTTAGTTGCGTACAAAGCATCTCTTGAGGGTTTTGTGGAAGGATGTAGACCCATCATAGGGTTGGATGGTACTTTCCTTAAGGGAAAGTATGGTGGAGTGCTTCTAGCAGCTACTGCATTAGATGCTAGGAATGGGTTGTTTCCACTTGCTATCTATATATGCAGATCTGAAGACCTTGAGAATTGGACCAAGTTTCTTGAGGCTCTAGCTCTACACATCCTTAAGCATCGAAGGAGGATTACTTTTATTTCAGACAGACAGAAGGGGTTGTTGCCAGCAGTGAAGAAAGTTTATGAAGACAGAATCGATCACAGGTATTGTTTCAGACACATGTACAAGAACTTTAGAAACTTTTTCCCTTTCTTGGGTAAGATATTGGAGATGACTGTGTGGAATGCGGCAAGGTCATACAAAGAGAGTGATTTCAAACTATGGATGGAGCAGGTTAAAGATCAAGACCCAAGGGCATATAGTTACTTGATGAATGAAGATCCAAAGAGTTGGTCAAGGTCAAGATTTCCACATGGCACACACTCTGAACATGTAACCAATAATTTTTCAGAGTCCTTCAACAACTGGATAATTAAGTTAAGGGATAAGCCAATACTCTTGTTGGTAGAGAGGTATCATTTGATGATGATGACGATGTTTTACAAGAGGAGGACAGCAGCCAGGCAATGGGATGATGTTGCCTTAGTCCCAACTGCACATCAGAGGCTGACTAAGATGCAGACCACTCTTGGAAACTTTATAGTGAGACCATCTGATGACTACAACTATGAGGTAGAGAGCTTCTATGGGGGCAAGTGGATTGTCAATCTGCATACCAGGAACTGCTCATGTGTGAGTTGGCAGCTTAGGGGTTTCCCATGTGTCCATGCTGTGGCAATCTTATCTCCAAGAAGGCCTAATTGGCTTGAGTAAGTATAGAAATTGTTACATATGCCATTTTTTAAAAGTTGCAATAACTATGAATATAATAGTTATATTATATTGTTTTTTTTTGACCTTGCAGATATTGCAGTGAAGACTATTATGTGGCAACTTACAGGACTGCCTATGCTCTTTCAATACTCCCTTTAGCAGACCAGAGTGACTGGGGTGAAGTAAGTTAAATTACCTTTTTAGAATTTTTTTGTTTCACATTCCCCTGTATTTACTTTTAGGTATCACATGTCTCCAGTTCCACTTTTTTGAGTACTTTTAGGTATCACATGCCCCCACAATTAAAGCTAACTTGTAATTATTAAAATATTGCAAACCCTAGGATTTAAATACATTTCTTATCTCTTTGCAGCCGAATTCACAAGTGAAGCCCCCTATTGTTTACACAACACCAGGAAGACCTAAAATGAGAAGGAGAAAGGATCCAGATGAGAACCCAAGTAGTAGCACCAACAAGAGGAAGTGTACTCTTTGTGGGATTGTTGGGCACAACTCTAGGACATGCAGTGGAAAGAGCAGAAAGAGACCAAAGACAAGGGGTGGCTTAGCTCGCAGCAGAACAAGCCAAGGAGGACATGAAGAAAGTAGCACTGGAACTGGTTCTGGTAACAGAGGAAGGGATGCAGCAACTTCTGGATTAGGAAAAAGAACAAGACCACAGACTAGTAAATCTGCATCTATGGCAACAGAGGGTTCAGTTAGTGGAACTGAAACCAGAGTTAGAACCAGAGGAGGTTTGGGAAGAGGATCTGGGGCTAGGGGTGGAGGTAGACCTGTCAATGTGCAACAGAGTATTTCACAGACTATGAGTGGAGGAAGGGTTCACCAAACCTTCCACCAATCTGTGAATTTTGATGGAGTGCCTTCTCACTTTGGGGGTATCCCAAGATGGCAGGGTTCAAGTTCAAGAACACCACACCAGCAAGAACAACAACATGGGCAGCAGCAGCAGCAGAAGGGGCCTTCTTCTTCTTCAGGTGTTAGTGGTATTGGGGGAGATGGAGCACCAAACTAAAAACATTCTATTTCATTTTTTTTCTTTTTTATGGATGATGTGGATGATACTCATCTTTTTGAGTTTTTTTTATTTTTTATGGATGATGTGGATGGTTTAATGTGTTTCTTAAACAATTTAGGTGTTAAACATGTTGTGGATGATTTGAACTCTTTGATGGATATGTTATACAGGTTATGTTTCTTAATCAAAGGGGTTATGTGGTTTGAAACCATCATTGATATGTTTGAACAGCTTAAAAGTCTTCTATTACTTATTTAGGTTTATCTTGTTCACAATAAAACTACATATTTCCTCCATATTGCCTTCAAGTTCTTTGGCTTTTGATACCACTAACACATCACTCAACCACTCAAAAGTATCACACTCAAGACATTTTAGATAAGAGATGCCATAGTTATGTTCAGTCCCTGAAATTTTCAACTTTCTCATCCCTTTACAATTTGGCTCAGTACATGGAGTGTCTCTCCAGGGGCATGCTTTGATCCAGTGGTCGGTTGCCCCACAACCGAAGCAACCATCTCCGTATGGACGTTGAGTTGATGAAGAACCCACTCCATTAAAAGCCTCTTCAAACCATTGAAACCCATTACAAGTAGGATGTTGACAAGTAAAAAACTTTTTACCCAAAGAAGTGGGTTGAGAAGATCGTAGTAATTTTCGAATCCCGTTACAGCTGGGCTTCCTACATCTTGTGTAAACCCAAGGACATTCAACAGAGTCATGTCCTTCCCTGGAACAAGCTTGACATGAAACCTGTTTCAAAAAAATAAAATACAATCAGTACAGAACTCGATTTTCACTTACCCCCCACTGGATAATCACATAAATCATTTACCCCCCCATTTTCAGAAACTGAGCTTAGGGAGAAGAAAGCCATGGTTTATGGTTCTTTAATTGCAAAATAGGATTTCATACTTACCTGGGATGAAGCTTTTCCCCCTCCCATTCTTGAAATTTAAACAAAATAAAACTTATAATGGAGTTTTAATGGTGGTTAGATCTAGAGAGAAGTATGGAAGAAGAAGATAGAGTTTTTAGATGAAGAAGGGGGTTTTTATAAGGGGAGTGGATGACCGTTATGAGACAACGGTCATAAAAGCTACGTTCTAATCGTGGTCGTGCATCCTAGGGGCGTTAGGATGCTGCCACGTTATTAAAAAGAACTAACTTGGGTTGGGTTGGGTTAGTTAGAGGGGAGGATATTTCAGACTTTTTTAAAGTCACATGACGTGCACGTGGGTCACTTGGATGGAGAACTGACGGAAATGATAACAGTGGGGGGAAAGTGATTTTCTGAAAGATTTGGGGGGTAAGTGATATTCCAATTAAAAATTGGGGGGGTAAAGACAATTTGCATAAAGATATGCTTTGTTCAGATTTATGATTTATCTTTCATTTTTTGTTCAACCAGATATCTGTTTATGTAATTGTTCTTTTGTTGTGCATGTACAACATTCTATAAATACATGTGCAGGTCTGAACAGTTAATGACCTACGAATACCAAACAGTTTCTTCTCTGTTTTTTTTTTTTTATTTCCCTCGAGGTCAATTTACACCCTGTAAAACTAAAAGCCCTTTTTATTACACTAGTTAATTAATCTCCAAATGAACTATGACGACAATAACAATAATAAGAAATTATAATAGTCTGTTTGGACAATGAATTTTAGGGAGGAATTTTGTGGGGACCATGAATTTTGAGGAAAAATATAACATGATTTTTCCACCAAATCCCTAGTTCCCACAAAATCCCTCCCCTAAATCCCTTGTCCAAACTGATTATTAGTGAACTATATATTTTACGTGGGTTGACGGCTAGGGCTAAGGAACTCAAAGTCCACATTCCTAACTACATAATATGATATCAAGGCAAATAGATCCACACGGAATAACTATAAGTGTTAGGACTGAAACCGATGAACTTGGGGGAGCAAGAACACCAAAATGCACACGAAGTCTTAAAAACCTAAATTAAAGCATATTTGACTAAGTTAGATTTTACTAAAATATCATTTTTACAAAATGATAACAGAATCTAAAAATCACGTAAAAGAAATAAACGAATAGAAATTCCAATCTAAGAACCTTAACTAAATATGATAACATAAAAGAACAAACAAGATAGAAGATATACCTTCAAGTTAATATTGAGAGGGCATGTCATGATGTCATTATCGCCATGCTCTTCTGCAAATCGAAAAAAAAAAAAAAAGTGTTAACAAAAAGGACACACAGGACAAGAATGAAAAATTAAATTATAATTTTTAAGTATTTGAAAACTTCATTTTGATATCTTTTTGGCTATTATGCTATTCTCAGTTTTTCCCCCAAAACCATTTATCATGGAATAATATAAGGGGTGTAAACTAAGGTTGCACACGGTTCAGTTTGGTTGGATTTTTTGTCAAACTCATAGCCAAATCATTAATTAATTTAGAAGAACCAAAACAATACCAAATCATTATGATTTTTTTAGAACCAAAACCACACCATTGGTTTTTTAGATTTTTTGGGTTTTTTGGTTTTTCCCAAATTTCGGATTTGTTTAAGAGTTTTTGATTTTTTTTAACGGACAAATCATTCAAAACTAAAGTTTAACTAGATTAAAAAAAAAATAACATATGACATTTACCAATTGATCATTTAAACTTAACCTAAAATATGACATAATTAGAGCACTTGTATTATAAAAAATTAAAGTTTGTTCAACCTAAAAATAAAAAATTAATAATAACTAAATATTTATTTAAATATTAAACATGAAAAAAAAAATGTCCAAGTGTTTAACTATCTTAAATAATTATTAATTCTCTCTCTCTTTTTTTGTGAAAATTATTAAATTTAATATGAGAAGATTATCCTTACTAAAAATCATATCAATCAAAAATAATTATAAGGTAATTTATAGGCCATCCATTTTAATTATTACTTTTCAATTAAATTTTGATAGGGTTAAAAAATTTGGTACGATATGATTAGGGACGAAGTAAAAAAAAATTTAAATAAAAAACCACAAAGCACAACAAATTTCTTTAGTGTGCCTAAAAGCTTGTGGGGTACGTGTTAAGAAATTAGTTGGTCAAATTCTAATTTTATAAAAAAGTAAGGCACAATATACTAAAATCTTAATAATTGGTGGGGGCACTCAATTTCCTCATAGGTATTAGATGTCGAAGTTTATTTTTATTTTTTGGTGGGGCACACTTCCCAACTACGTGCAAGATAACTCGTCCCCGTATATGATTTTTTTTTTTAAGAAGATACATAGTGAAGTCTGTAAAGTGTTCATCTTCATATCTTAGATATCTCTATATGGATCCCAACATATTTTCCATAGCAACATAGTGGCAATTTTAATCATGGTATGTCCACAATTAAATTTTTTTACAAAAAAAATAATAATTATACAAAATAATAAATTTATTATAAATAAATTAATAAATATGTATAAATTTGAGAACACACATCACACATATATTTTGCCTCATATAAGATACAAATTGACATTGTATTAGCCATCTTTTGGATGGTGCCATGAAGGCGCCACGAGGGCGCCACGTAGGCGCCACGAGAACAATACCACCACGGACGCTTTGCTTGTTGAGGTGAAATATCACACAAAAAGTCTCACTTCATTTTAGGGGGGTCGAACGAGATGGAAAGGATTGGAGGGCAAGAGAAGAAAGGATACCTGGGGAGGGCGCTAGAGCGCCATCACCCGGAGGAAGGGCGCCACTACAGTAAGGTGCCCTCCCCGCCAGGACAGTCTTCACGAGAAAAAGAGACGCCAGGAGAGAGTCTGAGCGATACCGTTAGGGTATTTCTCGTACCAATCATGAGGATCCCTCGCTAGGGAAACCACTCTGACACCTGACGAAGTGGTCCACTGGGCACGTGTCAAGAACGTCCTCAAACCTCGTCTCTTTCCTAGAAGAGGAAGGGACAGAAGGGGGTCAAAAAAGGGAAAGACCCCAAGATACCCCAAGATGGTAAGGCTATAAATACCCGCAAAGGGGAAGGCCTAAGGGGGCAGAAAGACAGACTACTAGACTCTCTCTCTATCTTTCTCTCTCTTTAAGAATATTCGTTCCTCTTCTTCGTTCAGTCTACCTTTCATCTTGTAAGACCTCTCCCTGAAAGAAGTGACAGTCCTTCAAGAATCGACGAATCCATCAGTTCGATTCGAGGTGACCTTCATCAATCCCATAATAACTTTTACACGGTCTTTGATCGAAACATTTTTGGCAACTCCACTGGGGATCGAACCCAGAGTTTCTGGTTTCGTAAGACCTCTCCCTGAAAGAAGTAACAGTCCTTCAAGAATCGCCGATTCCATCAATTCGATTCGAGGTGACCTTCATCAATCCCACAATAACTTTTACTCGGTCTTTGATCGAAACGACATAGATACATTGACTTATGAAATTGTGATTTTATTAAGAGCTAGGCTCCTTAATTCATATTTTCATAAGTTAGCATGCATATTTATACATAATAATGCATGTGTATACTATATAGGTATATGTACGAGTTTTTTTTTCTTCTGATTTTTCTAGTTTGGTCTTTCTGTTCAGTGTTTTTGGTACGGTTTTGGTTTTTTTAGTTTTTTGAAAATATGAAACCAAAACCACACCATAAATATCGGTTTTTGCGGTTTTTCAGTTTTTTGAGTTTTGGGTTTTTTGGTTTTATGGTTTGTCATCCGATCAGATATCTCCTTTCAAAAACCGAATTCGTATCCGGATTTATCGGATATCCGATATTATAACATTCGATAGGCCAACTTCTTTCACATTTGGTCCCAGATCAGAGCTGTCGAGCTCTACTGAAGCTCTTATGGAGGCGACATCTAGCCGGAGAAGAAGAAAATACCAAGCCAAAGCCATTTTCCGGAGAAAATTCTGGCGATCTGTTCTTCAAAGCCAGCAAGCGCGTGGTATCATCAAGTTGAAACTGCTTGGAAGTTTTAAATCACGTCTCCTGCCCGATGTGTATATGGAGGAAGCTCAACTCCTTGCTGCAGCAACTGCCGCCAAATGGTGAAGGAGTTGAAGATCAGAGATCTTTCTTTTGAAACAAATGCTAGAAGGTTGCTAGATCTACTTACAGGAAAGGGCGAAATGGTGGGATGGAGAAACAGAGACTTGATGATGGAAACCAATAAGGAATTTACTTTTTTGAACTCAGGACCCTTTAGTTTTGCTTGGCTCGTTGGCTTGTTTTTTTTTTTTTTTTTTAAAAAAAAAAAAACCAAAGAAGAGAGATTTCTACCTGATTTTTGTGGATACTTGTTGGAGTGAGATGATCGATGAATCCGCCCACTCGTTAGGGTTTAGAGTTTTTGGAAGGAGGGTTAGAATGTAAGAGAAATTTGGAAGGGTTTTAAATTTGGGGTTTTGATTTAGGAAAATGCTAAACTTTTTGCATTTTTTACTTTAAAAGTCATCCAACAGTTCTCAAATAATCTCACACCTCTCGTGATTTGCATCATTTCCCAATCGACGTAAATACCCTCCTAAATAGCTTTTGCAGTATAACTTGCAGTACACTTTGCAGTAAGTGTAGCATCACCGATTGATTTAACATCAACGCTTGTATGGTTTAGGGTAACATCCGAAAAAATTATCCGAATCCACGGACTAGTTAGGGTTAGGGTTAGGGTTAGGGTTAGGGTTTAGAGTTTATGGAAGGAGGAATGGAAGAGAAATTAGGAAAGGTTTTAAATTTGGAGTTTTGATTCAATATCAACGCGCGTATGGTTTAGGGTAACATCCGAAAAACTCTGAATCCCAATTTTGATATCCAAAAATTTCAAATAATTTTTTAAATTTCGAATACGAATTCGAATCAATTCGAATTTTCGACTATCCATTCACAGGCTGCAATCGGCTGATTTGGTTAGTGTTTATGACCAGTTTGAGCTTTAAAAAAACTCAAATCATGCTCGTATGCAAAATGTCAGATCTAAGAAGTTTAACCTAACCCTAACCCTAGATCAGACATAGTCCAACTTGGATTATTACTTCTTCTTTTTTGGGCAATTTGGCATTTAGGCCCTAAGTTTTGACGATACGACTTTTTGGGCTCCAATGTTGTCAAATTCATAGTTTAGGCCCTGAATTCCACTTTTCTATCCACATACCTTTTTTTTTCTCTTCCTATTTTACCTTGCGTCCTCAAACTGACTTACTGACAATTATGGTGCATGACGCGTGGACTATCAAGACAATGTCATATTAAATGCATTTTTAAGTTTTCAAAAAATGACCACGTGTCACAATCATTAATACATGTCTAATTAGACCGCATATTTTTTATTTTATTAAATAAAATTAACTAATTTAAGTGGTACCCATAAAATTTTAAATTAAACGAGACCCTTGCACGTGCTCCTAACGCTGGGTTTGTTCCTTATGTTAAACTACAATAACTCTGAAAAAATTTGGCTCTTAGATCGTTCTAAACTGACTCTCGATTGCAAGCGTCAGTGAAGTGTAATGAGATGGGCTTACTTTAAGATGATCCATAGACTGATGTTGATGCACTTAATAAGATAATCATCGCCTAAAAAAAATTAATTTTTAAATCATCATTAAGTACGTTGATGTTGATCTAGACGAAAGATAGATTATTGTCACAAAAAATCAACATTTGGATCATCTCTTAATGTGCACACAACCATATATAACTATAGGTTGATGTGATATAGACGTTGGGGATCATCATAAAAAAAAATATCAGATCATGAATCAACTCCATATAACACCCATTGTTATGTGTAAACCAAGTGTAACTAAAATATATTCTTAGAGGACATAACCGGTATTTAATTAAAAGGGAGTGCTGAAACTATTAACTGAAATATACTTATTTGTTGATAGGGGTAATTTGGGAATATTAAAAAATATGTGAGGATGCTCCTACAACTAAGTAGGAGCCGTAGGGAGCCGAAATCGAGCCTCATTAATAGTAAAAGATAAACTAATTTAATAGGACCCCTACTTAAATGGGACCCACAATGTTGCTCCAACACCTTCGTCACCACCACCACTGTTAAAACCACTGTCATTTCTCTTGGACCAAGTCCTTGTGAATGTAGGGTGGATTCGCATAGTTATTCGAATCACTAGAGACTAGAGAAACACTCAATTTCAGAGAAGCATCTACAGAGTACAGATTGTCATGTTAATTTGTTAACACTTTATATACAGTGAGAGAGAATGAGAGTCAAAGATACCAAAAGGAAAGAACCCAAAAAAATGGTTAATTTAATTTATCCTCCTAAAATTATTGGTTATTTGAACTTACCCCGCTCAAAGATCTGACAATTAACTTACCCCCTCATTTTGACGGTTTCCGTCGTGAGACCGTCTGTTGGTGTTTGTGCGACACACACGACATGTTTTAAGACCAAAGTACCCCCCACTCATGCGTCACGTGCGGTACTCATTTAAGTTTTTTTGTTAATACCAAAAGTACCTTGCACTTTATCGAACGACTCTCCATAGACATAATATCATGTGGCTATTATGGTTGGCATGCGTCTTATATCTAATCGGAACTGATGAGAACCTGCAACTTCCGGCAGTACTTTCTAAACCCTAGAATCGTTTTGCCGAAAACGAAGACTCAAGCCGCACGGAGTGCTACTCGCTGGATTCGTTTTGACGGTAGAAGAAGGTGGTTTTCACCTATTTTCCGAAAAAGAATGACAACACTTGAGGAAATGATTCCAAATTGAACCACTGAAGAGTGATTGTAATTCTTACCTACTGATTCTCTATTTTCTTCAAATAAATTTAGAGTTTATCGTTTTTTGGACAATTTTTTTTAGTTTTAGTTGTTTTAGAACAGATCAGTGTGGTGCACAGTTCTGATCTACATAAACAAGTTTTACGGTTTAGTGTTTTTTGGTCAAATGCTCAAAAGGTTTATGGAAGATAGAACTTGGGATATTGACAGTTAAAAGGTTTATGAATTGTCACAGTTAAACTATGTTATTTTGGTTCTTAAACAACTATTGTGTAGGTATAAATCACAGGGAAAGCAAGTGGTGTGTGTATTTGAACCATCATAAGAAACATTTAATTCTTACTCCTAAAATTTAACTAACCCCCTTTTTGTTAATGGAGTGGTTAAACTTATCACCTTCCTGCTTCAACTTTAGTAAGGATACAAAAAAGTTTCTTCCTCTAAAAAGTGAACTTTCGTTTGAATAAAAAAAGGGAAGGCTTCCACCTTGAAAATTACTTTTCATTGACTGCTTGAAGAACCTTCTGATTCCATGTTTCAAATATTAAAACTTCATGCAAATCCTTTGAAATTTGTAGTTCTGACCAAACAAGGATTCTCACCGAAATAAAATAAAGTGAATCTGAATCTTTGATATTAAAAACCCCAAAAACCTTACCTTACATAAGATCTGGATGCAGAGAATTAGGGAAGAAAAAGACCGATGTGCGACGGTCTTATTTCCGGTGTACTGGTAGTCATTGGATCTAATCGATCCACTTATGACACGTGTAAGGGTACTTTTGGTATTAACAAAAAATTTAGAACGTGACGCTTGTGTGATGGGTACTTTGGTCATAAAATATGTCGTGTGAGTCATATGTACACCAACATATGGTCTCACAACGGAAACCGTCAAAACTAGAGGGTAAGTTAATTGTCAAAACGAGATGGTAAGTTAATTGTCAAATCTTTGAAGGGGTAAGTTCAAGGAGAAAATAAATTAAATTAAATTAAAATAAATTAAATTAACCCATAAAAAAATGGCTAAATCTCATCATCTTCTTCTTCATTCTCTATTTTCTCCCTCCATCAATTCTTCTGCAAATACCTCCCAAAACCCTAACCATAGCCCTAACCCTAACTTTACTCCATTAACAGCACACGAAGAGCTCAAGAATAACAGATTTCTGATCAGCTTACTTCCCACAAATGTCTTGAATTACCTCTCTTAATAGAACTTCTGGAGATTTCTCTGTGAATCTCAGTGACACGTGTAAGCCTATACTTCCTCCACACTAATTTTTGGCGAGTATTTGAAGAAATTACAGGGAATCTTGTTGAAGGTCGGATTGCATAACTTGAAATTTTTTTTAAGTTCCCGTTAGAGAGATAAAGTAGAGAGAGTGAAAATTTGAATGTGTAAGCCTACACTTCCCACAAATGATTCTGCAAGAGAGAGAAAGTGAAAAAAATTTCAGATCTGATCTCTTTCTCTTCCGGATATGAAAAAAAATCTAAGCCTTCCGGCCACCGATCTCTCTCCCCCTATCTCTCTCTGATGAGGTTTCTGAAGTGCTGGTGGCCGCCGAGGTTTCTACAGTGGTGATGGCGCTATGATGGTGGATGGTGGCGGCTGTGGAGACGAAGAAGAAGAAGGGGAGGGGACGGCAGCGAGGTGGTGGTGTTGGCCATTTTCTTTTAAATTCCACGTGGCATTGTTTCAGCATGTTTTGATTTGGATTTGTTGGCCCATGGTCAAAATAAAATCGCAAGTGATTTATGAACATTCAATTTAAGAATCCCATCGAGGTTGCTAATAAAAAACCATTTTTCTAAACCCAACAACAGAAAGAGTGTGGCACGTGACATGCTATAAGTGAGGGTACATGGGAATTTTAATGAATTTGAGCTGAATGGAGAATGGACAGAGATACATTTTAAATATAAACCCGTTTTGTTCTACTCATGGTCGTTGGAAGAGACAAAGACGTTTTGTTGCAAACGTCAATCAAGGTATAATTGAAATGTATAGGAAAAGAAAGACACCACAGTTGTCAATGAGTCATTAAGTTTGAGGGGGGTAAAATAGGAAGAGAAAAAAACGTTACCTAGACGGAAAAATAGAATTCGGGCTCAAACAATTTTTGCAAAAGTCATGCAAAAATATTTGTGCATACTTTTATATTTAATCTTTTGAGAAGCTTGCAGTATCCTATACATGCAAAAATAATTTTTGCATTGATC
>MVGT01002011.1:237338-256984 GCA_002174775.1 Macleaya cordata | reverse complement strand
GACTGATTCACTGTTTGTCTTGAAGGGGTCCGCCCAAACATGGCCTTGGGTTTTCGGGATGAGACTTTCTTTTAGATCAATTGGAGGTTTCAACAAATCTTCTATTCTGAAGGTCTTCTCTTTCTGCATTTTTTCAAACCCAACTGGGGTTCCCTGATTAACTGTTAACAAAAGAGTCTTCTTCGGTTGTTCTTTCATGACTGGATTAGTTTCAGGGACTGGGTTTTCCTGCTCTCTTTCTTGTTCTTGCACCATTTCCTTAGTCTGGATTGGCCATTGCCTTTCCAATTCTAGCTTCTTGCCCCTAGCTTCAAGCTCACTAAGGGTGAGAGGTCTTTGGCTAGATTCTCCAAGTTAGTACTCACTTGATCTGTCAGGCTGGGTACTGTAGACTGTTGCGACCTCTGTGGTTTCTCTTCTTCGGATCAGCTTCGTGGGGTCTACAGGCTCTTCTGTCCCAACATAGTTCACATTTTTCTGTCCCTCCATTTGGTGATTTGGTAATGGGTTTGTATTGATGTTGGGTTTCCTGGGGACCTGAACTCCCTCCATAGAAATTTTCCCACTATCCAATAGATTTTGGATTTCATGCTTCAGTGCCCAACAGTTATCAGTTAAATGGCCTAGACTCTGATGAAAACTACAGTACTGCTCAGGGTTGTACCAGGCTTGTGGAGCCTTTGGTGCTTTCACTGGTGGCTTGTGGGTCACTAAGCCAGCTTCAAGTAATCCCACGAGAAGCATACTCATCGGATGAGTCAGCTTGGAAAACTCTCGTTTTGGTTTGTTCCTCCCATTTCCCTGATTCCCTTGTGGGTCATTCCGATTGGTTTGGTAGGCTTGAGGACGCTGATTCTGCTGATTATTCGGCTCGGACTAGCTAGACTGTACTTGAAAAGGTCGTTGTTGGCCTTGCCCATTCGATATGTAATTCACATGTTCTTTCCCAACTTTCTTCCTTTTTATTTCAGCGGAGGTCTCATTTTTTAGAGAGTCTTCCACCTGTGTCCCAGCCTGAATGAATTTATCCAACCGAGTCTTGGTTACCACGCTCATTACTTTCTGGTAGTTTGGCCTTAAATTCTTCCGAATAATCGTTATTTGTTCCTCTTCACTGGGACGATCGATCATTTCTCGCACTTTCTTCCTCCATCTTGCAATGTAATCGGTGAAGGATTCATTTGGCCCGTGCTGCATTGCTTCTAATTGCCTTCGGGTGACTCTGGTGTCCCCGCCGTAACTGAAATGCTTGATAAAGGCATCTGCTAGCATTGGCCATGTAGGATACTTGATCGATCCAATTCCACAAACCACTCTAGAGCATTCCCGACTAAGCTCCTTTGAAACAAATGGGCAAGCATATTATCGCTAACCCCCATGGGTTTCATACATCCCATGTACATCATGATATGAGCTTTTGGCGGTCCTGATCCATCGTATTTGGTCATCTTAGGGTATTTGGACTTTGGTGGCAACTGCTCCTCCGGTGACTGGTACCAGGAATTGACATCATAGATCGTAGATCCTTCTAGTCGTTTGAGTCTCCGGATCACTTCCTCGTATAACGCATCTGGCTTCTTCTCATATTCTCGTCGCCATTCGTTATATTGCTCCTTCCCATGACTAGTCGAATGGTACTGAGCAGAGTTATCCTGTGGTACCTCATCTTGTGGTCTCTGAGGGGAATCATTGACCGTAAAAACGGGAGACACCTTTGGTGATTCTGGTATCGGAGTTTTCCCCTTCTCTGCCCTTCTTTGTTCCGGGGTGGAACACTGCTCCTCGTTCATATTCCTTGCCTCTGAAGACGTGGGAGTCTTTTCAGATGAAGGAGTTTGTGATGCTAATTTCTCAGTCACAATTTTTTCCACGAGAGTGCTCAGATCCTCCCTCAAAACCCGGGCCAGGCTAGCCCTGATCATCTCATCTATGCTCTGAGCCGTTGCGGCCTCCGAAGTACTTGCACCCGCATTGTCATCCACCATTTCTGGTGTAGCTCTCGTCAATCGCTTGGTTGGCCTAACCCAGACTCTTTCACTTTGCTGATCTGTCCTCTGTGAACTGAACCACTCCAACTGATAGCCTGTCTTTCTGTTTCTTTCCATCAACTGTTACTCAGGCTACCTCTATGACCTTTTACTGCAATCTGCTCAAGCTTGCTTCTGACCCTAGTACCTAGTTGGCACATAGGCATTGAACAACAAGATCAGTATAAAAAATCTCTACCGTGTATTATGCCACAGAAATTGTGCATCATGAATGCAGTCCTTTAGGTTAATCCTAGGGATACATCTGCAGCTACTACATGCATGCAGGGCTCAACTAGACACTAAATTTGGGTAATGGATTGGGTCACCTCGGTAAGATATACCTCGCAGTCCGAAGACTGGTCGTTAGTACAAGGCGGAGGGTGTAGAGTTTCGGTCGTTATTCCCATATGACTACCCAGTCGGGACAAGACTTACCGCAACCACGGGTTTTATTTCCTATAGGATCACAAAGAATATGAAATGCGGATGCAAATGAATGGGTGTGTGCAGTGTGCAAGCCCGAAAAGTGTATAATCATAAATTCCCTAAAATTCTTTAATCACATTTCGAGTTAGATCCCTGAGTATCCCCAGTGGAGTCGCCAGTCTGTGGAGCCAAAATCCAACGCGCACAACGCTACGCGAGAAACGCGCGGGTGGGAAAAACACATGAGTAGGATTCGCCCACCTAAGGGGTTGTGAATGTGATATGTATGGAGTCGCCACCTGATTTATGGGAATCAGGACCCAAGATTTTGAAAAATCAACCTAAATCTAGTTTTCCAAGAAAACCATGGTGATAATCCAAAATGGATGGTCTGCGGTAAGAAAAATGGATAAGGGGATCAAGGTACGGGTTGGGAAGGTGTTAGGCACCCAACAACCTCCCGCCCGTGAGAACGGCCTCTACTTTACGATTAAAGTTTTTGGGAATGAATGATTAAACTAAGCAATGCTATACATATATAACTGCACTGAGATAAATGAATGAATAAATAAATAAAGAATAAGCCCCCTAAATCTACGTGGCAGGATAGATAGTTCAAGGGCGAAAGAATGCATACATTCATCTGGCTGAATGCTGCAAAAGAAAGCGACGCGCGCCATCAATAGGCTCGTGCGCAAAAAGCACAGTAAGGTGGATGTGCTTTGTATCCACGCACAAACAAAGGGTGTGATACGTGTGATATGTACACGAACACTCAAACATATGATATGTGTGTGTCATCAAAACATAAAAATCACGTCCTTGAACGCAATTCTCGAAAAATGGGCAATGTCTTTAGACATACGTCGAAACGGATTCACGTTTTGTATGCACGTGTCCGGATGAAGCAGGGATCACATTCGATATGGAACGTGTCCGAAAAGGGATCATATGTGAGAAACATATGCTCAGAATGCAAAAGGTTCATTGCATCCGTAGACGTGGACCTCAAAGAGGGATCACATCCATCATAGGACATGCCCAAAAGAAAGATAGATTCATAACACCATTAGGCGTGAATCTCAAAGAGGGATTACGTCCATCATAGGACATGCCCAAAGTATAGGTAGATTCATAACACCCTTAGGCGTGAATCTCAAAAGGGGATCATATCTAACATAAGACATGCCCGAAATAAAGGTAGATTCATAACACCCTTAGGCGTGAATCTCAAAAGGGGATCATATCTAACATAAGACATGCCCAGAAAGCGATCCCACATTACACGTGTGCCCGAGAAATGCGAGCGTCAGTGGGACGCAAAGAATGCATGCCCTATGATCTAATATCGCACGAGGGTATCTAAAGATTCCTAATCTGGTTTAGGATGATCTTGACCCTATATGCATGAAAAACCCAAAGTTAAATGTGATGCATTTTGAAAATCGTCTTCTTTCAAAACGTCAAAACATTTAAAGGAAAAGTGAGGGTAAAATAGAAATTTCACATCGAGTGAGACTCTACATACCCTCAAAAACAACATACAATCCTAGGCTAATGCAACCTAGTTAGTAGTCAAACAAACCTAGACATTGGTCTGATTATTAGATTTTTGATTGTTTGGCTAGTTAGGTCCTTAGACCCAGAACAAGGAAGGGGGCCCATGGGGCCGAGTGTGGAATGGGCATGTGGGCTCAAAATGGAGAGGTAGGCCCGAAGGCCCAAGGTCAGAATGCAAGCCCATATGCCCACAAACGAGGAATAGGCCCGTAGGGCCAGAATGAAGAAATGGGCCTAGAGGCCCAAAAATCAAGAATGGACCCGTAGACCCACAATGGAGAAATGGGCTCATGTGCCTAAAAACTAGAAGTGGGTTCGTAGGCCCAAATGTGAAAAAATGAATTTGTGGGCCCAACATGGGGATATGGGCCCATAGTCCTGAACCGGAAGTGGACCTGTAGGCCCAAAGGTGAGAAAATGAGCCCGGAGGTTCAAACATTAGGGATGGACTTGTAGGTCCACCATGAAGGAATGGGCTCGTGTGCTTAAAAACTAGAAGTGGGTCTGTAGGCCCAAAGGTGAGAAAATGAACTCGTGGGCCTAGCATGGGGATATGGGCCCATAAGCTTGAAATGGGAGTGGGCACGTGGGCATAGAGGTGAGCAAATAGGCCCTTAGGCTCCAAAATAGAGAAATGGGCTTACATGCCCAAAACCTGACAATAGGCCCGTGGGCCCGTTGTAGGGAAATAGGCCTTTAGGCCGGACATAGAGAAGTGGGCCCAAAATGGGGAAATGGGCCCCTTAGGCCCAAAATGGGAAAACGGGCCCGCAGGCCCAACACAACTTATCAAAAGTTTTATTCAAGTGTTGATTTCTCATAAACTAGCAAAAGCAATTAATACACAAGATATGGATAACTAATTACTTAAAATGCATAAACAAATGAAATAAGGCTACTAATCAAGAAATTATGCAATAAAATGTAAAATTGGTATTACATGCTTTATTTAAACAAATGAATAATACATGCACAAAAATATATAATCACATGCTTACTTATTTTATTCATGCATTATTTTTATTTTAATTTTTAGAAATAATATTATGGAAAATATTTAAAGTAAGGATTTTAACCCTTATTCACGTATTTATTATGTCGCATGCAAAATTTTATTGCATCATCAAAACACCATTACACCATGGATTTCATCATACCTCATCACATGTTATACATTCTTCAAATAGAAAGAAACGAAAGATGGGATGGAGATTTCACCTAGTTGGCACGAGTCCTCGAATCGATTGCAAGAGATCCTACCACTTTTTATTTCAACGTGTGATGGTGGTGACAAGCGGGCCCCACTACGTGTCCACGTGGAGAGAACCATCTCTTTTTTGGCAAAACTGATTTTGCAAAACTTTTTTTGCAAACTTTTTTTTACTGTATTTTATAAAAAAGTTTATTCAACTGTTTTTCATTTTTTCTCTCTCATCCCCCCTCCTTCCTCACTAGTCTGTTTCAGACGAAATTTTTCTTTTTTTCTTTACTTTTTCTTCTTTCTTTCTCCTATCCTTTTTCTTCCTTCTTCTTCTCTTCTTTTTCTTCATTCTCCTTCTTTCTTCTTCTTTTCTTTTTCTTCTCCTTTTCTTTTTTTTCTTCCCATGTTTCTCCCTCTTCTTCTTCTCGTCTGTTTCAGACGAAATTTCTTTTTTTTTTCTTTTTTTTTACACTGTCTCTCTCTCTCTTTCTAAATATCTTCACCGATCTCCTTTTGTCTTCAATTTCTCTCTCTTTCTAATTTCTCTTCTTCCTCTCTAAACTCTCTATGTTTTTTTTTTCTTTTTTTCAGTTTTTCTTCCTATGATCAATCGACTCCCTTCCTCCGATTTCAGTCAACCTCAATCTCTATCTCTGTTTTCTCTCGACTCTCTCTCTCTGTCTGTTTCTCCAAACTCTCTCTCTTCTCTCACCTATAAGCTCTCTCTACCTCTCGATCTTTCTCGATCCTCTGTTCTCTCTCCCTCTCTATCAGTCTCTCTCGATCTCCCCTAAACCTAATTTTTCTCTCTTTTTAATCTCCCTTCAGTCGATCGGCCTCCAACAGCCCCCTTCTTTCTCTCCATGTTTCCCTCCCTGTTTTGGGGAAGAAAACAGGGAGGATTGGGGGAGTGTGTGGCACGCACCTCCCATCCATAAATTTTTTTGCGGGGTGTGCGGAAATTTGGCGTCTACAACAGGTTATGATTTTCCTTTTCTATGAAGCTATTGAAGAGGATTGTGATTGTGCAACTTCAGATTTCTTCTTAGGAAATTGGTGGTATCTATAATTGAGAAATTAGTGGGATCTGTAATTGATAAAGTCATGGGTGAAATTGGTGGAATCTGTAATTGATAAAGTCGTAGATATTAAAATGATAAAAATGCATTATTTATCACTTTGATACAATTTCTACAAAAAATAATTTTTAGAGATTTATTTTTGGCACAACTATTTTTAAATCTAAAAACAATTTTAACATAGATTTTGCCAAACGGGGCCACAGATCATGCCAAAAAAAATTTGCATACATCCATGCTGGACATTTGAAAATCGCACATTAGCATTTCTATGCAAAAATATTTTTGCATGCATCCATGCCGAACATTTGAGAATCACACAGTAGCTTTTCTATGCAAAAACATTTTTGCACAGATTCTTCAAAAATACTTTTGCATACTTCTATGCTGGACATTTGAGAATCACACAGTCGCTTTTCTATGCAAAAACAGTTTTGCATAGATCATGTAAAAATATTTTTGCATACATCCATGCTGGATCTTTGAGAATCACACAGTAACCTATCTATGCAAAAACAATTTTGCATACATCCACGTTGGATCTTTGAGAATCACACAGTAGTTGTATCTTTGAGAATCACAGTAATTTATCTATGCAAAAAAAGTTTTGCATACATCCACGTTGGATCGTTGAAAATCACACAGTAGCTTTTCCATGCAAAAACAGTTTTGCATAGAAAGAGAAGACCTAAAAAAAAATTTCATTGGTGTGGAGGGGCCGAGCCAAGCTGTGAATCCGACTCAATCACACACCAGTACATCCCACCGTCTACACAACTAAAACGTAAGGGTAAGGATGAAGAGGCCAACATTGGCTATATATCTGCCCCTTACAAAAAAAAAAAACCTAAAATTAAAGCATCTTTGACTAAGTTAGATTTTACTAAAATATCATTTTTACGGAATGATAACAGATTTTAAGAGTCAAGTAAAAGAAATAAACGAATAGAAATTTCAATCTAAGAACCTAAGATACGAAAACTAACATAAAAGAACAAGCAAGATAGAAGATATACCTTAAGTAAATATTGAGAGGGAGAGGGCATGTCATTATCGCCATGATTTTCCTGCAAATCAAAAAAAAATTTGTTAACAAAAAGGACACACAAGATCAAATTTGAAGAGAAGAACAGAAAATTCAATTGTAATTTCAAGTATTTGAAAACTCCATTTTTACATTCACACCTTTTTTTGCTATTATTCTATTCACAGTTATTCCCCCAAAACCATTTATCATGAACCTACTCTTATGCAAGAGCATTCGGAAAGAAAGGGCTGCATAGGTTGATCTGGTTGTGTTTGGCTAGTCTGAACTTTAAAAAAACTCAAATCAAGCTCGTGTCCAAAATGTCAGGTCTGAGAATTTTAACCTAACCCTAAATTAGCCATAGTCCAACTTGGATTATTACTTTTTTTTCAAATCACACAGAAACCAAGAGTTGATAAAGCATAAGTTACAGTGTTAGATTCATAAAAATGGATCAAATAAATTGGTCATCATCTTCCAACAGAGATTTCTTTCTTCAGATAAGCAAAATAAAGAACGGTTATTATCTCAAAATAAAATAAAATAAAGGTTGATTGTTTAAACTTTAAACTAGACAAATATGATTCTGTAGATCCGAAGAGAAGACCTAGTGAATCTTTTTTATGTTATAAGTTTAAAAACTCAAAATGAAACTTGCCTGCTTCTAGATCAAGCTGAAGAAAGTACAACCCTGCTTCTTCCATTTCTTCAAAGAAAATCGAAAAGTGTAAAATGTGACTGGTCAAAACCCTTCTTGCCACACTGCCACGTACACCAGGGGAATTGGCAAATTACAAGATTACCATCCCTTGTTTAGACTGCTGGGTAAACCTCTTCGGTAAGAGTTTAGGTGCGAGGGACGAAACAAATCAATAAGAACCGTGAACAGATTTAATAGAGCTAATATATTTTGATTAGGGAGATTGTACAAAAAAAAAAAACTCAATTTTGATTTATTTGAGTACATTTAGTCACCAAATAATATATGAGTCTATTTATTCTAATTTTTTTTTTGTAGAAGTGGGACTATTGGCCACCCAATAGCGAAGAGAAAGTCGCCCCATATTGGGAGAGAGAAGACCTCAAACGGGTACCTACACATCTATTCTAATATACTATAGGAGAAGCCTTGGGTTAACAAAACTCTCTCTCTTAGGTGTGGGATAAAAAAACCTACATTATAAACATATGGCCCAATCTATTATTTATTATTGAGTTAACAAAACCTTATCTCTTAGGTGAGGGTTAAAAAAACCTATATTATAAATATAAATTCAAATTCTAAAATAACTAAATTTTTTAATTATCTAAGCAAAAAATTAAAAAAAAAAATTTAAAAGAAGCCCCCATACCTTGCACGGGATATGGGGGCCAAGTATAAAAATTACATAGATAGAAATTACATGGGTCTCACTCAATGGTAATACTACAGCCAAGGAGTTTCGAACCCAAGACTTCCAAGTTATAAGGATGGATGCCAATCAACTGGGCAAGCAATTGTTTGCTAAAGTTTTGGCAGATCTGCTCTTTAACTAATTCAAAGTTATCATTAACTATAGGTGCATGTGCTACCAATTAACTATTTTTTTTTATATTATTTTTCAAATAAAACTTTCTTAACTTTAAAAATACGAATCAATTTTCACAAAATTTATATTTTTGAAAAGCATTTATCGAGATCGTTGAAATGAGACCACACAACAATACTTTTTTCTAAAACAAAATTTGTGCAAAAATATTTTTGCACAAATAAACAGAGAACTAGTACAACTAGTACATTTTATCTAGATTGCATCTAAATTCAAATTTGCGAGTCTCAAACTAGGAAATATTAAAAGAAGAAGTGAAGATCTCGAAAAATGCTTTCCAAATAGATAAATTTCGTCAAAATTTGTTACTCAAAACAGTAGGTAAAATTTTTTTTGCATGTTTTATGCATACTCAAAAATAATTTTGCATAAATTTCGTGAATTTTTTTTCAAAAACCATCCTTGACGGGTCTAGTTTCGAAGATCTCGAAAAGTGCTTTTCCAAATATATGAATTTCGCTAAAATCCGAATTTTAATTCAAAAAAATAATATTTTGAAGTTTAAAAACAAAAAAAATAACTAATTTTCTCTCTCATACAATTGCACAAGTTTGAAAAACACAAAAAGGTGATTGAGAAATATAATAAGGGTAAAACAGGAACATTAAAAAGGAAATAATAGACTAAATAAATTTAGAAAAGTTTAAAAAAGACTAAACAGATTCAAAAAACTTTAAAAAAGGTATTTCAATCTTATTGAAAATCTTGTTTACTAAATAGATTAAAAAAGCTATATTTTAGATGTTTTGGCCATTTTTCCTATAATTTAACTTACCCCAGATTTATTTGCCATTTGTACTTACCCCTCTCAAATATCCCTTAATTAACTTACCTACTCAAATTCGCGGTTTCTGTGATTTTGACGTCTAAAAGGCACACGTGCATTTCACACAGTTGCATCCCTGACTTAAATACCCCTCACGTGATTCTCTTAAAGTTGCTTACCTTTATTATTCCCAAACTATCCTTACACGTGTATTACTTAAGGTCCCCAACCTACTACACTTTATGAGATTAATCCTACGGTTCATCATAAAATATTTGATCAATTGGTTGAGATTAAGCTCATAATCTAGATCTTCTTCTTCATCTTTTTCACCAACAATGACAGCCATATCTGCCTCTCTTTTTTTCTGAGAAAGGACCAACCCTCTACACCTAAAATTGCCATCGACGTAGAACCACTCTATAAACCTAAAACCACCATCAACCTAAACCACTCTCTAAACACAAAACCAACCTCAACCTAAAATCATTTTTAACCTTAGTAATTAGATTCGTTCAAACTGTTGGACGTTCCTGCTCCTAATCCGTGATTTTATAGCTTGGGAACGGATTCGCATTGGGATTGCGCTCTCAAAATTTGTTAACCGTGCTCCCAGTTTGGAAAGCGCGCACTGAAGTTCATTAATCTATATTATATATGCGGCTTCACCAAGCCAACAATGCGGCTCGAGGAAGCCGTGTATGAAGTTGCGTGTTTAATGTTGTTTTCTTTCATTTTTTTCTTTTTTTTTAACATCTTTTGAAGGAATACCAAATATATCCTGTCATATTATTTATTTGTTTACACTTGAGTTACACTTGCCAATGTGGTCATATAGAGTTGATCTAAGGGCTGATTTTTCTTAATAACGATTTTCTCAAAGTCTAAATCACATCAGCATATAAACTGTCACCAGTGGACCCACCTAATACCCTTTTTATTCTTACATTTTAGTTGCACCTGTTTGTTTGCCCATATAAGATGATCAAGAGATAATTGTGACCATGATCTCCTCAACGTGCCCTTTTGCCAAAAAAGCCTATTGTGTCTTATTTTTCTTAAAATTCACTTTAAATTTACACTCTACTTACACTAGTTTTAACGCTCACTCAAAAATAATCCAATAGTTGATTTTTTGTGAAGATGATCTCCTCAACGTTCAAATCACATCAGCCAATAGTTTGTCTCCAAATGGGCCCACCTACAACCTTATTTCTATAATAATTACACTCGATTTATACGAATATTAACATAGAGTTGATCCAAAGATTGATTTTTTGTGACGATGATCTTCACCGCTCATGAGAGTCCCACGGGAAGTGTAGAAAATAAATAAGCACATTTTTAATAGAGAAAAAATAATGGTTTGTTTGGTAAGTTTATAAATGGGTTAACCAAATAAAACGCGTAGAGCATTTGAAGAGGGCAAATTGTACACTTTAAAGACTTCAGTCAAATTAAATTTGGCGCTTCGACGCTCCCGCTCGCGCTCTACGCTTTGGTTACTTAGCTCTCAACCTAAAATCGCCATCAACCTTTAACCATCACCTCAATGTCTCATTCAACATGAATAGCTAATCAGTTAAATAAATATAGAAAATATAAAAGACATTCAACTAAATAAAAACCCCATCCCAAAACCTAAAGTTTTCTGAACCTTTAAACTGTAAGTAGATCAAGATAAAGAAAGTTTGGGGATTTTGGTGTCGATGATACTGGTTCCCTCAATTGATAATGGCAAATTGGGGAGACGACAGTTTTGGTTAAAAGGGTAGTTCGGGTATTATAAAAAAATAGGCAGCCATGGCAACTATTGTTGATGAAAAAATTAATTTCTAGCGTAAGGAACAAATATTTGTATACTATGTAAAAAATAGGCAGCCATGACAAATTGAGGAGGAAATGAACATTGCGGTATATATTCTTATATTCGTAGACGAACAAAATAACTTATGTTCGTTTCTAGTGCAAGGAACAAATCTTCGTACGCTACATTCGCTTACTTAAACTAGGACAATAGTCCCTATGCTCATGACTTTGACCTAAGACAAATTACAAATAATTTGTTCAAGTTTAAGAGTATAGCGATACGTCATAAATTGATCGCATAGGCATTATAGGTTTAGTTATTTGGAATCTTCTGTTGATTTAGATTGACCTACGGCGGCCTCCATTAATCAATATGATCGATTTAGGTTTTAGAATATTAAAGTTTATACAATATTCATCTCTCCCTCTCTCCCTCTCTATTCTCCCTCACCCAGTAATAAGTGGTGGCGTTAAACTACATTGTGTCTTCTCAAACTTTAAGTTCCAAATTCAAATTTTCCTAAAAACATTAACAAACATGATTTTAGAATTTTTTTTGTTTTTGCAAAGTTATGTTCTATAACGAGGAAAAGAACATTGTGAAATATGTACTATAAGATAGAACAAAACAGAGCCAAGCATATTCTAGTAAAGAAGAAAACATCATAACTAATATCCATTCAGGCAATGTAGGACATCGTATCAAATGTTCCTACTGTTGAGACATATTTAGTAAGCCTAGTTAAAAAGTTATACTATATTATGTCTTCTCAAAAGTTAGGTTCTAAACTCAAATTTTGCCAAAAACTTTAACAAACCCGAATTTAAATTTAATTTTTTTTTGCAAAGTTATGTTCTATGATGAGGAAAGGAACATTACGAAATATGTTCTACAAGATATAATGAAACAAAGCCAAGTATTTTCTATTCTATGGCAAAGACCAAAATATCATGATTAATGTTCATTCAGGTAATGCAGAGCATCGTATCAAATGTTCCTACTGGTGATATGGAACATATTTATTAAGCCTTAGTTGAAAAAATAGTACACCAATATAATACAAGGAGATCATTAACTCTTCCTGCAAGTGACAAAACAAACAAAATAAAGTCCATAGAAACATAAATGTTAAAATTTTCATTAGCAAGTCCCATCAAACCATATCAACAACCTCAATATTGAAAAATTCTAAATCACAAACCATTATAACACCAAAGTTTAAATTCACATTAATATGCACATGGGCCTTTGCCCAAGCAATTGTGCATCCCTCCTATGTCCTGGGAGGTCTTGGGATCGAANTACACCAGGGGAATTGGCAAATTACAAGATTACCATCCCTTGTTTAGACTGCTGGGTAAACCTCTTCGGTAAGAGTTTAGGTGCGAGGGACGAAACTAATTGGTGAGAACCGTGAACAGATTTAATAGAGCTAATATATTTTGATTAGGGAGATTGTACAAAAAAAAAAAACTCAATTTTGATTTATTTGAGTACATTTAGTCACCAAATAATATATGAGTCTATTTATTCTAATTTTTTTTTTGTAGAAGTGGGACTATTGGCCACCCAATAGCGAAGAGAAAGTCGCCCCATATTGGGAGAGAGAAGACCTCAAACGGGTACCTACACATCTATTCTAATATACTATAGGAGAAGCCTTGGGTTAACAAAACTCTCTCTCTTAGGTGTGGGATAAAAAAACCTACATTATAAACATATGGCCCAATCTATTATTTATTATTGAGTTAACAAAACCTTATCTCTTAGGTGAGGGTTAAAAAAACCTATATTATAAATATAAATTCAAATTCTAAAATAACTAAATTTTTTAATTATCTAAGCAAAAAATTAAAAAAAAAAATTTAAAAGAAGCCCCCATACCTTGCACGGGATATGGGGGCCAAGTATAAAAATTACATAGATAGAAATTACATGGGTCTCACTCAATGGTAATACTACAGCCAAGGAGTTTCGAACCCAAGACTTCCAAGTTATAAGGATGGATGCCAATCAACTGGGCAAGCAATTGTTTGCTAAAGTTTTGGCAGATCTGCTCTTTAACTAATTCAAAGTTATCATTAACTATAGGTGCATGTGCTACCAATTAACTATTTTTTTTTATATTATTTTTCAAATAAAACTTTCTTAACTTTAAAAATACGAATCAATTTTCACAAAATTTATATTTTTGAAAAGCATTTATCGAGATCGTTGAAATGAGACCACACAACAATACTTTTTTCTAAAACAAAATTTGTGCAAAAATATTTTTGCACAAATAAACAGAGAACTAGTACAACTAGTACATTTTATCTAGATTGCATCTAAATTCAAATTTGCGAGTCTCAAACTAGGAAATATTAAAAGAAGAAGTGAAGATCTCGAAAAATGCTTTCCAAATAGATAAATTTCGTCAAAATTTGTTACTCAAAACAGTAGGTAAAATTTTTTTTGCATGTTTTATGCATACTCAAAAATAATTTTGCATAAATTTCGTGAATTTTTTTTCAAAAACCATCCTTGACGGGTCTAGTTTCGAAGATCTCGAAAAGTGCTTTTCCAAATATATGAATTTCGCTAAAATCCGAATTTTAATTCAAAAAAATAATATTTTGAAGTTTAAAAACAAAAAAAATAACTAATTTTCTCTCTCATACAATTGCACAAGTTTGAAAAACACAAAAAGGTGATTGAGAAATATAATAAGGGTAAAACAGGAACATTAAAAAGGAAATAATAGACTAAATAAATTTAGAAAAGTTTAAAAAAGACTAAACAGATTCAAAAAACTTTAAAAAAGGTATTTCAATCTTATTGAAAATCTTGTTTACTAAATAGATTAAAAAAGCTATATTTTAGATGTTTTGGCCATTTTTCCTATAATTTAACTTACCCCAGATTTATTTGCCATTTGTACTTACCCCTCTCAAATATCCCTTAATTAACTTACCTACTCAAATTCGCGGTTTCTGTGATTTTGACGTCTAAAAGGCACACGTGCATTTCACACAGTTGCATCCCTGACTTAAATACCCCTCACGTGATTCTCTTAAAGTTGCTTACCTTTATTATTCCCAAACTATCCTTACACGTGTATTACTTAAGGTCCCCAACCTACTACACTTTATGAGATTAATCCTACGGTTCATCATAAAATATTTGATCAATTGGTTGAGATTAAGCTCATAATCTAGATCTTCTTCTTCATCTTTTTCACCAACAATGACAGCCATATCTGCCTCTCTTTTTTTCTGAGAAAGGACCAACCCTCTACACCTAAAATTGCCATCGACGTAGAACCACTCTATAAACCTAAAACCACCATCAACCTAAACCACTCTCTAAACACAAAACCAACCTCAACCTAAAATCATTTTTAACCTTAGTAATTAGATTCGTTCAAACTGTTGGACGTTCCTGCTCCTAATCCGTGATTTTATAGCTTGGGAACGGATTCGCATTGGGATTGCGCTCTCAAAATTTGTTAACCGTGCTCCCAGTTTGGAAAGCGCGCACTGAAGTTCATTAATCTATATTATATATGCGGCTTCACCAAGCCAACAATGCGGCTCGAGGAAGCCGTGTATGAAGTTGCGTGTTTAATGTTGTTTTCTTTCATTTTTTTCTTTTTTTTTAACATCTTTTGAAGGAATACCAAATATATCCTGTCATATTATTTATTTGTTTACACTTGAGTTACACTTGCCAATGTGGTCATATAGAGTTGATCTAAGGGCTGATTTTTCTTAATAACGATTTTCTCAAAGTCTAAATCACATCAGCATATAAACTGTCACCAGTGGACCCACCTAATACCCTTTTTATTCTTACATTTTAGTTGCACCTGTTTGTTTGCCCATATAAGATGATCAAGAGATAATTGTGACCATGATCTCCTCAACGTGCCCTTTTGCCAAAAAAGCCTATTGTGTCTTATTTTTCTTAAAATTCACTTTAAATTTACACTCTACTTACACTAGTTTTAACGCTCACTCAAAAATAATCCAATAGTTGATTTTTTGTGAAGATGATCTCCTCAACGTTCAAATCACATCAGCCAATAGTTTGTCTCCAAATGGGCCCACCTACAACCTTATTTCTATAATAATTACACTCGATTTATACGAATATTAACATAGAGTTGATCCAAAGATTGATTTTTTGTGACGATGATCTTCACCGCTCATGAGAGTCCCACGGGAAGTGTAGAAAATAAATAAGCACATTTTTAATAGAGAAAAAATAATGGTTTGTTTGGTAAGTTTATAAATGGGTTAACCAAATAAAACGCGTAGAGCATTTGAAGAGGGCAAATTGTACACTTTAAAGACTTCAGTCAAATTAAATTTGGCGCTTCGACGCTCCCGCTCGCGCTCTACGCTTTGGTTACTTAGCTCTCAACCTAAAATCGCCATCAACCTTTAACCATCACCTCAATGTCTCATTCAACATGAATAGCTAATCAGTTAAATAAATATAGAAAATATAAAAGACATTCAACTAAATAAAAACCCCATCCCAAAACCTAAAGTTTTCTGAACCTTTAAACTGTAAGTAGATCAAGATAAAGAAAGTTTGGGGATTTTGGTGTCGATGATACTGGTTCCCTCAATTGATAATGGCAAATTGGGGAGACGACAGTTTTGGTTAAAAGGGTAGTTCGGGTATTATAAAAAAATAGGCAGCCATGGCAACTATTGTTGATGAAAAAATTAATTTCTAGCGTAAGGAACAAATATTTGTATACTATGTAAAAAATAGGCAGCCATGACAAATTGAGGAGGAAATGAACATTGCGGTATATATTCTTATATTCGTAGACGAACAAAATAACTTATGTTCGTTTCTAGTGCAAGGAACAAATCTTCGTACGCTACATTCGCTTACTTAAACTAGGACAATAGTCCCTATGCTCATGACTTTGACCTAAGACAAATTACAAATAATTTGTTCAAGTTTAAGAGTATAGCGATACGTCATAAATTGATCGCATAGGCATTATAGGTTTAGTTATTTGGAATCTTCTGTTGATTTAGATTGACCTACGGCGGCCTCCATTAATCAATATGATCGATTTAGGTTTTAGAATATTAAAGTTTATACAATATTCATCTCTCCCTCTCTCCCTCTCTATTCTCCCTCACCCAGTAATAAGTGGTGGCGTTAAACTACATTGTGTCTTCTCAAACTTTAAGTTCCAAATTCAAATTTTCCTAAAAACATTAACAAACATGATTTTAGAATTTTTTTTGTTTTTGCAAAGTTATGTTCTATAACGAGGAAAAGAACATTGTGAAATATGTACTATAAGATAGAACAAAACAGAGCCAAGCATATTCTAGTAAAGAAGAAAACATCATAACTAATATCCATTCAGGCAATGTAGGACATCGTATCAAATGTTCCTACTGTTGAGACATATTTAGTAAGCCTAGTTAAAAAGTTATACTATATTATGTCTTCTCAAAAGTTAGGTTCTAAACTCAAATTTTGCCAAAAACTTTAACAAACCCGAATTTAAATTTAATTTTTTTTTGCAAAGTTATGTTCTATGATGAGGAAAGGAACATTACGAAATATGTTCTACAAGATATAATGAAACAAAGCCAAGTATTTTCTATTCTATGGCAAAGACCAAAATATCATGATTAATGTTCATTCAGGTAATGCAGAGCATCGTATCAAATGTTCCTACTGGTGATATGGAACATATTTATTAAGCCTTAGTTGAAAAAATAGTACACCAATATAATACAAGGAGATCATTAACTCTTCCTGCAAGTGACAAAACAAACAAAATAAAGTCCATAGAAACATAAATGTTAAAATTTTCATTAGCAAGTCCCATCAAACCATATCAACAACCTCAATATTGAAAAATTCTAAATCACAAACCATTATAACACCAAAGTTTAAATTCACATTAATATGCACATGGGCCTTTGCCCAAGCAATTGTGCATCCCTCCTATGTCCTGGGAGGTCTTGGGATCGAATCTTCTTGGGTGTGTGGTTTACCATTAAGTTTCTCCCATGTAGTTCTAGTAATAAATATATACATATATATATATATATAGCTCGTTGGTAGCGGTTTCCATAGCCCTTAGGTGGCGGTTCCATTGGTGATGGCTTTGATCCTAATCTGATGTTGTTGGCAGTTTTATTGTGCTTCTCACACGCTTAGTTTCGTGTATCTACGCCTTAAAAAATATGTATGCTAGACAATAGTTCAATTCCTTCAAAATATGTTTCTTTGAGTATATCTTTATCACTTTTTGCTCTTCTTTCTTTTCTTCTTTCTTCTCCAATTTCTTTTCATCTACCTTTTGTTTCTTCTTTTATTGTTCAGGTAGGAAATCCTTTTCTACGTTTTGTTTTACCCTATTTCTTTCCTTAACCCCCTACATATTGAATTAATCTTCACTTCTTTTTCCTTTTCATCTTTTTCCTCTTCTTTATCTGCTTCATCCTTTTCCTCCTTTAAATCAACTCCAATTTCAGTAATGAACTCCCTTGCTTCTTCTATTCTATAAATTTGACTCTTTAACCTTTCAATTTCTTTATTCAAAATTTCTATTTCATTGAAAAAATTTCGTCTCATAATTTCTTTTTCTTCCTCTGATTCTTTCAATTGTTTTTGCAAATCTTCAATTTATTCTTCTTTTTTCTTGATGATGTGGTTCTTCTCAAGCTCTACAGCTTCTATGAGGTACTCTTTTCTAAAGCTTTCTTCTTCCCCTGATTCTTCTTTCTTTTCTTCTTTTGCTTCTTCACTATCTTCTTTGTTCTCTTCCTCATTTTTCTTGATTAAGGCATCTTCCTTTTGTGTTAAAGGAACTAACAATTTTTCAGAAATCTGAAATAAAATTTGACATTGCAATCAGTATGCAAATGAGATGCAAGTGACATGTAACTGACATGCAACTGAAATATGCAACTGATATACAAGTGACGTGAAAGTGAGGTGCAACAGAGGTGCAAGTGAGATGCAAGTGAGGTGCAAGTGAGATGCAAGTGAGGTGCAAGTGACATGCAACTAATATGCAAGTGAGGTGAAAATACATACAGCAGATATGCAAGTGTTGTGCAAGTGTATACAACAGAAATGCAAGTGTAATGCAACTGAAATGCAATTGGAAACAAATGAAATGCAACTCTATGCAAACATTATGTAAATAGGTACCTCATTCTCTTCCATCTCAACAAGTCTTTCTTTAAGAGCCCCTCATATTCTTTGTAAGTTTCACTTCCCTGCTCTTGGGAATATATTCCTTTCTGGCTCAACAATTTTTGAGTGCTCGGAGATCCAATACTGCAATGACATTAAAAGTGTTAGTTTGAATCTATTTCAATGTTTTTGAATATTAAACTAGATTTCAACTTCAAAATTCTTACCAGCAATATAATAACACAACCAGAAATTTTTTGCGGATCTTCCTTGTTGCTTCTTATTTTTTCCATGAGATTCCTATGTATTGATTTTCGCCAAGAGATGTTGTTAATCTTCTCAATGTTCTCAACATATTGGATCATTGATAATGTAAGTGTTTCTACTGTATTGGTAAATAATATAAATCCCAACATGTGAAGAATGAGTAACAAGACATCATCTTCTTCTTTTGCCTTCTTCTTCTCTTCCAAACTTTCCTCAACTTCATCTTTTTCATTTTTCTTCCCCAACAAAGCTTCCTCAGTTGCTTTTTCAATTATTTCTCTGTTTAACATGTGTTGCCCTTGAAAGTACTTTTTATACAAACCCAGATCCAACAAAACTACCTTTGATAACCTTGTAGACGTGTCTATTGTATCCCCTTTCAATCTCATACCAAAGAACACAGCTACGTCTTCAACCTTTAGCTTTAGTATTTTATTTTGAATCTAAAACCATTTTTCTTTTCAGAATACAAATTAACTATATCAACAATACTAGTTGATTTTGACAACATCTCTATTTTCATTTTGTTGTCATAAAATAATTTGAAAAAGTTCTAAAACTGTGTTAATTTCAACAAGTTTAAGTGCTCATCTGTGATTGCATACCAAAACTTGTCAACCAACTCCTTCAAAGAAAGTAAACTACATCGAAATAACTTCAAATTTGCTTTTTTAGTTTGACGTTTCATTTTCTACAAAAAAAAAAAAAGAAAAAATAGCAT